>JXSR01S046780.1:174965-188937 GCA_000969725.1 Ophiothrix spiculata
GGGCAAAAATGGGCATAAATCGTAAAATTTCACAAAAACGACACATTATACAATCTTTTTGGTCACAAAATTAGAAACTACAGATATTTTTACCCTAGAAATGACATATTTCCATTTAATTAACTGATTTTTTAACCCCTAAATATTTTTTCACACTTTGGGCAGTGAAATCGGGGTCAGATTTTGAACCTTGTCGTTACACTTTACATTCTTACATTCTGATTGGCTAGGCAACACGCAGAGTGTAGTAATGAATGAATGAACCATCTTTGTGTTTGACACCCAAAATTGAGGTGTTGTGAAGTATCTACTCCAGATTGAGATGAACATCATGATATCGTTATCTGCTAGGGCTCAACCACCATGTATATCACCATGTGAATGAATCTCATCCCCAGGGCCCGGGCCACTCGAGTTTAATGTTGCAGGCATAGCGTGACTTAGAAAAAGGTGAATTAGGTTGTTTTTTAGGACTGAAGGGAGAATCAGGTGACACCGTTTAGGGTATCAAAAACAGCAAATTTCAAGAAACAGTGTACTTTTTCAAACCCTATAGTGTGAAAATGGTGTTGATAAAATCCTGACTTAGGGTGTGAATAGGGGAAAATGGGTATACTTTAGCTTCAGAACACTCCACCCTTTAGGGGATGTTTTGAAAAACTGTGGTCATGCTATGCCTGTAGCGTTATTATAGTTGAGTGGCCCCCCCCGGGATCTCATCTAGATTTCTCTTTAATTATTATTTTTTTCACTTTCAGGAAATGGAAGAGCTGAGTGACAAAATGAAGTTTTTGAACAAACGCATGCAGGATGCCGACTCACAAAAATGGCAAGGGATGTTTAAAAAACACCCATTATGGTGATCAGAGGTGGTGTCATAGAACACCAACATCATGGCAATGAATGTTTAAAAAATACCCACTGTGGTGATCAAATGTAGCGTCATAGAACACCAACATCATGGCAAGGAATGTTTAAAAACACCCACTGTGGTGATCAAATGTGGCATCATAGAACACCAACATCAAGGCAAGGAATGTCTAAAAAACAATGTGTACAGTATCTCACTTTGGTGAGGACTTACATAAATGGCAGGGAGTGTTCAAGGAATGCCCATTATGGTGATTAGAGGTGATATTATTACCATTTTTAGCCGAGTAGGCCTATGTTTATTGCGAAATGTTTTGTAAATAGTATCCCAGGTTGTGACTTCAGTTGCTGGTTGTGAGGAGTTCCATTAATGGCAAGGGATTTAAGAAACACTCCAATTATTGTGACTATGTGACATGGTAATAGTATAGATGTTACATGTGTCTTGTTTGAGGAAAACTCATTAATAATCAGACACAAGGCCAACATTATTCTGTGTTTACATTGATGTTTTGAATCCATACAATGAACAAATCCATTATGGCCATCATAGGTGATGTCATCATTATAGGTGTCAGCTGTTTACTTTGGAGACACACTTATTATGGGGTCAGAGGTGATACTATAAGCATAGATGATATCTTTGTACTGGTGATCAGATGTGGTCGCCAAATGCTAAAGTGAACGGTACTTTATTTAAATAAATGCATAACTGGGAATTGTCAAGAAATGCCCATTATCAGTAGGACAGCCAGCGACCTTTTGCGTCAAATTATTAAACATTACGCAGTGTCCCGTGTAGCCTTACGCATTAGTTTTGGCAAGCAAAAATATCCCCAAAAGGTGAATATTTTTCAAAAAGACCGTTTTCGAATTTGCATTCTTGAAAACAAAGGCTTTGCAAAAACTTCAAATTATATGGTTATTTAAAATCATTGAGATTGAAGACGAGTTAATACTTGATCATATCACTTTTGTCCCAAATTTACTCCAAGAAAACTCCACAGAATTACCTTCAAAACCGATCCAGCTGAACTACGTATCATCTATATTTTCATAACTACGAGGTGGCCATCTCTGAATTTCTCAATAAAGATCTATTGTTGATCTACAACCTACTGTTATTAGGTTTTCCAAAATTGCGTTGGATATTTAACTAGAAAGGATTTTGTTGATATTTATTTGATTCTTAATATCATGTCGCTATTTTTACCCCATCAGCCTATACTTCTTAATTTTGGGCGATCGCGTTTGCGTAATTAAAAAGGTAAACGCGTAAAATCTTCCACGTTGCGCTACTCCACGCAGGTTTTCTAATCATCGCGCAGAGGAAATCACACGTTTAACTCTCAAAGACAGGTAAAAATGGCCGTAAAATGTATTAATCGAAGGCTTATGTTATGGTTATTTATTGTTAATTTCATGCTTTCCTGGAGGGTGCCCATCTCTGGAAATAGGCGGCTTTTATAAATCAAAGTTTGTTCTAATGAATTGGAATAAAGTTGAATTCTGTAGAGCATAGGATATTTTTCTATTCAGAGAACAAAAATGTAAACAAACTTTTTAGTTTCAAGTCGTAATTTTACAACAAAAAGTTTGGATGAAGATTTTACAATTATAACTGAATAATATTTGTAAAGAAAATATGGGTTTGAAAGAGTATTTCCTGAACTTTAATGTGATAACTTTAGAAATCCAGGTCGATAAACAGAATTGTTTTTATTGCTTAAAGAAAATATTTCAAAATATCGTGGGAAACAACATCATCTTTGACCCCAAAAGTGTGCAGTTCAGCGCTGCAAAGTGTTTAATAATTTTGTCGGCATCCTTCGATCTTGCGTTTTGGCTGTCGTACTGTTATGGTAATCAAAGGTAATTACTCTAGTTGTAGATGTTAGCTTAAAATGTTTTATGATATGCTAAAACAATAATCATATCTTAGGTAATGCATGGTGTCTCATAGCAAGGAGTTTTAACTAACACATATTTTGGTGTTCATGATAGGTGACATCATTAGAACACCATCAATCTAGATTTTACCTACATGATTTTTTGTTCCTAAACCACATATGCACAAAAGATAAAGTACTTATTCTAGGAATAAAATTAAGTCTGACTATAACAAACTTTTTTGAGTGTTATTTTGGTAATTAAACATTACCATGAAGTGGATATATATAGTAGAAATTTTAAATATGTGACAAATTTATATTTATCAAATTACAAAACATACAGATCAAAATCCATTCTATGCAGTCTGGACCAAATTTTATTCCTCCTTTGTAAATACAGGCCCAAGTGTTTGGACCATAATGTGATAAATGTAGTGTACTGCAAATAGGAAGATATAATTTATAATAGAGCCAAAAGCTACTATGATTTGTACAGTACAACTTATGTGCAATAGTTAATAAATTGTGTAGACAAAACTAAGCCTTTTGATGTATGTATCTTCTTGTATATGATGGCCTATGTTATGCATGTAGAACATGTTCTTTCAATATTCTGTTTGGGTCTTCATTCTATACTCTATAAACCTTGAGGTATGCAACAAGCAATCAGATTCTGATACGAGATCCATATCCCTTGTATTATACAACATTGTGATTTTGTATTGTGTAAGAGACTAGCAATGATTGATCAGGATTGATTAGGACCAAATCGCTGCATATTAATACTTTTGTACATGAATTGTTCATAATTTTGGTATTATTTTTGACTAATTTTGTTGCTAACACATAGACAAACCTTATCATAAGTTTATTTGAATATTCATTAAGATTGGGTACGTAGTTATGTTTCGAAAAATACAGACTAATTTACTTCCCCGTATGGTCATATTGGTTTTTGTGCTTCAATCGACTGCTTGATGCATACTTCAAGGTTTATAGAGTATATAAATGTTGTGCAAAAAGCGATTTGTTACTACACGAATACCTGTGAAGTGCGACTGATGAGATTGTTCTAGAATGATTTCTGATGATGACTAATATATATTATATCCCATGTTTGATCCAATATTTTGAGCATCCACAACTCCCGACAGTCTTGTGTCTGATTAATTTTTAAAAATGACGAAGTTGTAAAACAATTAAAACTAGTGTTTCTTCTCATTTTATTTAGAAACAGGGGAATGTTGTTCATAATAACAAAAACACATTTGATCCATTTTTACAGTTGGTCTCTATTATTTAAAAATGCTCCCTCAGAAAAGTGCTTTGGCTCAAAACAAACACCTGTTTTTAATGACCTCAAAAACAAGTAGTGTGTGAATTTATCATAGTCTAAGTCAAAACTTCATCCCTGTGGAAATATGCAATATTCTGTCAGATTATTTCATCTTTTAAAAAAAAGGATGCAGACTCACCAAGTGAAAATAATGGAATAATTTGTTTTTAGATGCCCCTCCACACAAACTGCTCCACAACCCTATCAAAATATTGGAATGTTCTGTCCAGTTATTTCATTTTATTAACCCTAATAGTACCCGCCGTTTTTAGCATTTTCATGGGGAAGGGGTAAAATAAACTAAGTACAAACACGTCATAGAGTGGGGGGAGGAAGAAAAAAATCGGATGCGAACCCGCAACCTCTGGTTTCAAAAGCGAGAGTGTGGGCTTCGTGCTAGGAGGGGAACTCAGGCAGGCTAGGCATTCCGTGTTTAGATATCGGCTAGGGTGATTGCGTAATAATTGATCGTGACGTATTTGGACTTAGGCTGTATATGGTTTTTGCCTGTTAGGGTTAAATAGAAATGTGGAGTGGCAAATTTTATTTCTCTGTAAATAATGGAATGGAATGTTCCATCAGCTTTTCTTATATAGTAATGTAATTTCATAAAGCTATTAATAAAATTAATAAAATTAGTAAATAATTTTATGGAAATTTTACAGGGAATAACCTTAACTCTCGCATGTTGAAAAACTGTCTAACTTCGAATACGTCATACAAAAATTCCTAGTTCCCCCGGGATTCGAACCCCTGACCCCCGGCATCCCGATCCAATGTCCAGCTTTGGC
This sequence comes from Ophiothrix spiculata, assembly GCA_000969725.1. Lineage (NCBI taxonomy): Eukaryota > Metazoa > Echinodermata > Ophiuroidea > Amphilepidida > Ophiotrichidae > Ophiothrix > Ophiothrix spiculata. The sequence continues at coordinate 179,855 of JXSR01S046780.1, forward strand.
AAGCCAACGAATGTGGCCTGCCTCGGTAGCAATTCCGTGCCCACTCATATCTGCTATCTATGACGTATTTGGACTATAAGGCTAATTCCTCAGGCTGATTTCTGCCTGTAGTACTACACTAGCGGTTTAAAGTATTTCCGCACAAACACTTTATTCAGCCATATCTCACAAGGCGTTTCTAAGGAAACTACAGTAGAAACTCATTATAACGAAATATGATATAAGAAAAGCCCTGTTATAAAGTAGTAATTTTCCTGTACCATTTTACTAATTTCTTTTGTCTTTTATTGTTTTAAAAACCCTGATATAACGAAATTTCGGATATAAAGAAGTAATTTGTCTGTCCCCAGCAACTTCGTTATAATGAGTTTCTACTGTATCTAGAAACTTATGTTGCTTTTGGTCAGATCTGATAAGTAATCTAGATAAGTGTAAAATTGAGCACCGAATGGGATCAACCCCCTCACGTACGGGTAGGGGGCAACAACACAAATGGGTCGAAAAATGTGATTTTAAGGTCAAATTTGATTTGACAACACCTGGGTCAAGGTCACTTCACCCCTCAAGTTACCAGGGTACAAAAATAGGGTTTTGATCAATGTGGAGTGTTTTGTGACGGTATATGACAGATTGAAAACCTCTTAAAACATTTTTAAATGTCATATACTGCCAGGGACCTTCCACTTTTACCACGACCCTATTTTGGTAAACTGGGTGGCCTTGAAGGATCATTTAGCTTCCAAGCATTCACTTGGCGAAGTCAAGCATGACCAGCACATTTCATTGCCTGCTTGTCACTCTATTACATATACACATTCCACATGACCACTCAACTTGAGCGGTGAAGTGACCTTGACACAGGCGTTGTCAAATCAAATTTGACCTAAAAATCATGTTTTTCGACCTACTTTAAAATCTCGATATAGTGCACCTCATGTTTTGATCCTAAACATGTTCCTTACCACAATACCAACAGGTCTACATCACTAATCAGATGTTAAAATGAAAGTTACATTCATTATATATCAGAAACAGGCAATCAATTTCATATTTTATAAACCATATAAAAAATATGGGACAAAATGGCAACTGGGAAAAGGTGCACTATATTGAGATTTTAAAGTATTTGTTGTTGTCCCTACCTATACGTGAGATATTGATCCCATTCGGTGCTCAATTTTACACCTAACTAGATTACCTATCAGATATGACCAAAAGCAACATAAGTTTCCCGATAGTTTCCTTATAAATGCCTTGAGATATGGCTGAATAAGGTGTTTGTGCGGAAATACTTTAAACCGCTAGTGTATGTAGTACATACGAGGGTAAGGATTAAGTGGTACATATGTACTAAACGTTGATGATGCTTAGTAATCCTAACTCTGGCACTTTGAAATACGTCATACTCGTAATCGGTTATGAAAATGTGTACTCGGGCGGTTATCCGGGTACCCAGGTTTTTGTCCCAGGCCAAGTCGTTACTACTTTGAACTCAATAACTATGGCATTGTGCATCATGCAAGGGTTGCTGAGCCAGCGACTCTCTGGATTTTGCATAACGAAGAAAATTAATAAATAAAAACGATGACATTGAGATTTACTATGATATATTTATTACATCATTTATATCTTTATAATACATACAGTAACAATTTCGGTATACTCTGATTAACAAATTAAATTCTACCCGCTACATCAGAGGCTTTCAACCAATCTGGATCAAAACCTCACTTTTTAAATTTGGGACATTGTACAATACAAAATAAAAACTGCTCTTCCAAGAAAACATATAGTATATATATTCCACAACTGCTCTATATTTATCAGTACTACTTTTAATTTATAAACACTATTAACAAATCTACAATTCTAGATCATGATTTAGCAATATTTGGGCTTGCTTTCGCAAAACAATTAAGCTTATATCCTTTATCAAAACAATAATAACATTGATTCAGTTCATACCTCCTTTTGCTTCCAAAACATTTTAAAACCCTTCAACTACTCGTTACTACCAAATCTTGAGTTTACATGATTTATAAAACACAAACATAAAAGTTTTTGAATATAACACATGAAAGAGTGGATTTATGACACTTCTCTATCTTTATGGCACATGATCTGAGTTTGTGGTAACAATGAGTTGATATTCAAAGTAACGTCTTTACATTACTACTTTTTGCAGACATATCATGGCTTTCAGATTTACTGCATTGGAACATTTGCAGCGTGAATAGCCATTCAATCTTAAAGGTGTAGGTTCAGATCACATTCTCATCCCCCAGGGCTCAACCGGAGGTAGTATATTTTTGGATGCCAAATAAAAGCTCATATTTTTCTGATTGTAAATCCAAAACTTCACCTCCAAATTCTTTATAGTTTTGGAGGTATAGCATAAAATGTAAAATAATTGGCATTATCTATTTTCCATCCGAAGGGTTGCATACTTTCTTTGCCTCAAGAGAAAACAAGACATACGCTAAGGTTGAAACCTTGCATAATGCATTCCATAGGTCATTCAGTTGAAAATAAATTATACACATGCTAAAAGAGGATCTTACACCTTTTAAAAGTTATTCCCCTCAATTTCAATTAAAAATCATAATATACAGTGGAAACTTAGTATAACGAAGTTGGTGGGAACAGAGAAATTACTTCTTTATATCCAAACATTCGTTATATCAGGGTTTTGAATATAATGAAAAACAAAAGAAATTAGTATAATGGTACAGGAAAATTACTTCTATATAACAGGGTTTTTCTTATATCAGATTTTGTTATAATGAGTTTCTACTGTACTGCAAAATTTATAGAGGGAACCAAAAATACCTGAATGGTATGTACACAACCAATATCAGCAGTGTTACAACACCACAGTAACTGTACTGTAATAGCAGAGTACCTGCACTGGACCTATAGAGTTACTTAGGTGTGTTACTTTGATTGCATTATCATCAGGAAAAAAAAATTATTCTGTGTAGTCATAAATGAACTATATATCTGATAAAGATTTGGGTATTGGATCGCAACATAACAATTTTTCTTAAAATATATTCAAACTAGGTGCCCCATATACTAAGGTATCCACAAAAACTTAAAAATGTGATGCTACTATCTTGGAAAAGAAGACATTCATTGATATACCAAATTTTGCCAAAATACAACCCAAATATACATATCATCATAGTGATATACAAAGAAAAATGTATGTCAACCCCCGTGCAACAGATAGTATCTTCCATATGAGCCTCATTCTATTATAGGCAAAGCAATAATTTCTTGGACAATGTAAACAAAAATCCATGGTAGCCACTGCATTTATTAACTATGGGACCCTGTACTCTGGATTTCTGTAAAAACTGTCCCATAAATTACTGTTTGGCCTTATAGGTATATACAAATAAAAAATATGTTGCAAAAACATAACATTTTAACACATGCAATTTATGGATTCATTTTAATGATAAGAATACAATAGTACAGGGGCAGCTGAGTAAATGAAATATTGCACCTTCAATGAGTGAGATACAACAACATATACAAGGAATGATTCAGCACAGATTATTTCAAGACGGAGAGAACCCATTATTTTGAAACTCCCTTTTTTGCATTCTAAAACGCTGCACCTGAATGGATATTCTGGGTTTACTATGACCTTAATAAAACCTCTATGTGACTCATTTATAACAAAAAGGGGATCTTTTACAAGAATGAAAACTTAATTAATGGCAGCTCAACTAGTGTGCATTATATACCGCATTGATAAATTTAAAACAGTTGATTGGGTAAAACCCAATCACATGATTTTAAAAAGCCCTACCATATCCAGGAAAGCCCCAATACATGTGGTACTTTTAAAAGTACTATTTTAGCGCTAAATAGTAGATTTGTAAGTACTATTTAGCGCCGATGTCATTTACCTTAATGCGATGCAACTAAATCACTAAATTACACATGCATCCATCTTACACCCGGGCACAAGTTATTGCATATGCTAACCTAAGCACACATACCTTGTTAGCATTATGTGAATGTGTGCTTTTTAATAAGATTTAATACTAAATATGCTTTTTGGCACGTACAAAATACAGAAATCACAAATTTATTAATTAATGCGGTATATAAAACAAAAATTACTGACTTTTTCAGATCCCTGGGTTAAAACTGATCCTTCAGTGACTAAAATTTATGCTATTTTACTTAGGAGCTGTATACCTTCAGTAAACTTAAAATTTTAAAGTCACTTCAGATCCATAGTTTTAACCAGAGCTCTTCAAGTCGGCATATATGTGTATATTATTTACACTGAATTTGCAAGGACATGATTGCAATGATCATATAAATAAACAGAGCACCATTTCTCTAACCTGCAGTAACCAAAATGATAAGAACCTTGAGAACAATATATACAGAACAAGAGGATTTGCAGAGGCAGAAAATATGTCAAACGTCAGCAGAATCTTTTATAAATAATGATTCATTTACCTGAAATAGTTTACAGATATTAAACACTGGCCATCTTACAGATACATTAACTAAGGACTGTGTCTGACTACCTTTTATTTGGATTCAAAGAGTCATTAATTGTAGCAATTTAAGACATGAATGCAATCAGCGTTAGAAATAAGCGGTGTCCCATCGCAAAATGCGACACATTTTGGGCCGTTTGCGATCCAATTTCACAAGTGTGTAGCAAAAAAATGCGATGCAACAATCCCATGTTTACTTTTCATCTTTTGCATCATCAAAGACAAACCTTTGAAAATGTGTGTTTTTCCAACAAATATCTAAACTTAAGTATGATAAAATGACTTATCTTCCTATTAATTTCTTCTTTCATTTAAACTTCTATTTTTGCACAATATTGTATTTCCTCCTACATCGCGACTTTGCCAATTTGCAAGTTTGTTGAATAAGGTCGAGTCAACCCTGCGACCTTTGTTGTCTGGGGACTGTAAAGTTTTTTATGCTACTCTAAAATTGCTACACAAAATTTATGAATTGCTACACAAAATGAAATGTGTGTAGCACTTTTTGCTACACAACATAAAATTCTTAAGGCGAACGCTGAATGCAATTCATTACAGTCCTGGTAGTAGTGACTGCAGTGTTACCGCAAGCATCTAGTATTAATAAGCTGAAGCATAGTTGTATGCTTTGTTATCTGTTATCTGCTGCCAATATGGACTAATATTTTAAAGATCGTCTATGGATTCGTTACTGCAAGTCACTGCTACTAGCATGGGAATGAATTGCAGCCTCATCTAATAAGCAACTGGAGTTTGCTCTAAGGCTATTTTGCATCCTTTAGATGAGTATTTTACCCATGCTAGTTTTGGCATTTTGTTTGATTTTTAACCTATGATTAAGACTTTGCTTGAGTCAAAATATCAGACCCTTTAATCGCATTCGAATTTATGAGTCAAAATTAAGCTAAACATAAAAATCAATCAATAGATATTTAAGAAAGCTCTTGATTTCACAAAGATAAAATAACTTTCTTAGTAAAAACCTCTTCATCTTGTTACAGCTTTTGCCAAGGAATCCAACCTTGATACTTGGCACCAAGTAAGCTAAAGGAAGCTTAGTTTCAACTGGGCTCCAAGATGTTTTGAAATTCAGTTATTGAATGCAGGAGGAAGGCCGGAATACCCGGAGAAAAACATGCAGAAGCGAGCATGGACTAAAAACCAAATGCACATAAAGCGCTGGGCTGGGAATCAAACGCTATGGATAACAACAAAATATTGGTAAAATGAACATATTTGCTTCCTCAATATCATTGACCACAAATTTGTTAGCATTAATATCTGTATTTTAATTGATTTTAAACTGGGTTTACATTATTTTCCATATCATTATCACTGGTAATGATAAATGTCCTTCTCCTTTCTGAGTAAATAAATCAATCAATTTGTTAACTTATATCCATTCCAAAGTTCTTGCTACATATTAAAGATACATTTTTCCTTGGTAAATTGTCAACACTGTCACATTTTCAGTACATATAAATTACTACACTGTAATTTCTAAAATTCACTCTCGTTTCTAAAATAATACAAATAAAATAATGCAAGACTTCCTATAATGAAGTACCATAAATAAATTGTTAAATTAAATGGTTAAACTTCAGACAAGGATTATATTTGTTATTGGAAGAAGTTGATACAGGGCCCTTCATTTACCTTTGAACTTTCCACCTCTCATGAAGAGCTTATGACAGATTTTACTACATGTAAAAGTGGAGATTTTGACATGGGGATAGAATGGATTGACCCACCCTCTTTGTTAGAAGCCTGCTGCTTAATAATTACTAGGTGAAATTGGCTGTTAAATTAGTTTTACAGTCTCTGTCACAATCGAGAAAATTGCACATTTATTAAAATCGCAGAGCTTGCAAACAATGGCAAACACTCTGAATCAACTTCTGAAAAGTTATACAGCTGATAGACATATCAAATGTTGTAATAAACAGGGATGAGAATGCGAAATTGTCAAAAAAGAGGAATAGCGTTGTAAAGTTGGGTAAAAGGTCAAAAATGGACTGAAAATGAATAAAAAAAGCTAAAATTTTAGCATATGAACATGATCAAAAAAGAGGAAATCAGCTGAAAAGAGGAACTTTCTCATCCCTGAATAAAACCAAAAAAAAAAAATGTCATACAAAATAAACAAAATATGAGAATAAAGAACACCTTGCATGGCCTGCACCAAAGTACAATCCAGTTTCCTGTAATAACTTTCAAAAGCCATTTGTCATAAAAGTATTATGTCAAAATCAGGAAAATGGAGTTTGAGAATCAGCTTGTCCATGTCCAATATCATCTTTTTATGGTGTACTGTACTTGCGTGTAATTACAAAATCAGAAAAACACAGTGCACTATTAATAACCTGCTAGGTTCATAAAATAAAATGTGGCACAAATTCAACAAGTTTTTCTCTAACCTTAATATCCTTAATACATATAACATTATATCATTGGAAAGCTGAGATAATAGAGAATTAAAATACAACATAAACTCAATTTTGAAAATCGCGACTTTCCGCTCATTATGCCAGAGCACCACACATATATTCAAACTAGGTGCCCCATATACTAAGGTATCCTCTAAAACTTAAAAATGTGGTGCTACTATCTTGGAAAAGAAGACATCATTCATTGATATACCAAATTTTGCCAAAATACAACCCAAATATACATACCATTATAGTGCAGGGGTGTGAGAGGCCAGTTGACAAAAACGAGGAAAAGCGTCGTAAAGTCATGAAAAAGGCCAAAAACAGGCTGAAAATGAATAACAAAGCTGAAATTACATAAGAAAATTTTCAAAAATGAGAAAATCAGCTGAAAAGAGGAACTCTCAAACCCCTGATAGTGATATAAAAAGAAAAAATGTATGTCAACATTCGTGCAACAGTATCTTCCCTATGAGCCTCATTCTATTAGGTATATACAAATAAAAAATATGTTGCAAAAACATAACATTTTAACACATGCAATTTATGGATTCAGCTTTCTACCAATAAATAAATAAATATACATGTATATATCATATCACACGGACTATTTACATATACAACATGAATCCTCATATGAGTGAAAGAAAGTCGTATCTGCAATGGCTACCCTAAGTTACATTTATTTGGCACTTTGTCACAAGAGAGTGCAGAATTCTTCAGAATTTCCCTGTCATATATTAGTGGCTCTTGAAATGGTTCTACATGTCATTTCAAGATCCACTGACCCAAGACTGTACATTCCACAGTCTGCAGTTCAAATTTATGTCAAATGGCAGCTATTGCAGATATGACTTTCTTGCACTCACGTGACAAACTTGTCTTAGCTACTGGAGTCATTGCATCACTAACGGCAGGTGGATGACTTGGAGGTTTAGATATAATTATACAACAATTATATAGAGTTTGGGTTAATATATTTTATACACTGTATATGATATATGGGACTTGTATACACAACATTTAAATGTACAGTATGTATATATCATTTGTATAAAATCTTTCTATGGAGCAAACTCCACACATTGGAATGGCTTTTACATAACACACAGTTAAAATTTCTACAAATTATCTTCTAGAAAAAGAAATAACTTTTCATCTATTACTGATCATCAGGCAATTCTCATCTATAAATTCATTATTCTAAATAACTTGCACAATTAAAATCTTTTAAGTACACACTTAAAAACATATTTGTAAAACTCAATCAAATCTTTCCAAATCAAATTCTCTCTCTGAAAATTGCCCACAAAACATTCATCTGAAGACTGTTATATTGTAGATTCTAATTCATTGGGAAATATCATGTGTCACTATATTAAATAAATAATGTCACTATCATTTAAGACAATCATACTTTCATTTCCTTTTCAAAAAGACACAATGCTTCTTCTGTCTACTGAAAATTTCATCAGAAAAGTGTTTTCATCTACAAGTGAATATCCTAATTCAACAGGACACTTGACTGGCCAAAAAATAACAACCTCTACAAAATTGCACCTCTTAAGATTCATCTGAATAGCGGCATCAGACAATAGTATCCTTTATATTCAGCAGTTGAAGTTGGACTAAATGGAATACAATGTTGTGGTAAAAAATACTATTATAATCTTTGCTACTTATGACTTGTCATCTAGTCCAAACCCTGTTCTTTACAAAATCTATACTTAAAACTTTACTTAATATACCTTCAGGCCTCAATGATAATTTTGCACAAATATCCTTGAGCATCTTGGAGTTTCTCCTCTTAATAAGTTTCCGAATAACCAATATACATATTTCATATTCTCCTACGCAAATATTCCCATACTTGGAGAGCTAGTGTGGTCTCACAGCACAGGACTCTTGAAAACTAAATTCAATCAAGCTTTGGTACAGTCAATGAGTTACCTCCTTGGTCAAAGCATTTACTCTTGATTGCTTCCGGGGGAGCGTTTGGAAAAAATCACCTAAGATGTCATTAAATACATGTTTTTTTACCACTAAATTGGCCTAAAGTTGCAGTAAAAATATTCCAAATGCTTTTTGGACATTTATCAGTTAATAATATATGTCCACAATTTAA
>JXSR01S046780.1:199953-210421 GCA_000969725.1 Ophiothrix spiculata
CAGATAATTCACGAACTTCAATTTCCGTATTTTCATTATTTCTGTACATCTTGAGATTTGTTGTAATAAATATCGGAAGATATTAACATAAAGGTGTGATATCTAGTATTTCTTTGCCACACACTGAGAATGTCAGATGAAGAGCCTTGGTTGTTGACTGTTTGCTCTGTACAAGCTTTTGCATCCACATCAATCATAACTTCATATCTGTTTGATACCCTGTCACATAACCTCATGGCGAGACTACGATGTGTTTAGGGTGTCATACCGGATAGAAATTCAGCGAACACTGACCAGACATCTGATGGCATTTGTACGGGTGGTGTCTGTGAGCTGCAGACAGGCTGAAAATATACTGCAAGAATTTAACACCTTGTTGCTTGTTAACAATGTCTAAAGATATGGTCACATAACAATTGGTGGCCGACCAATGACCAACCGGGCAACGCAAGCACTCATCGATGTCATACCCATGTTTTGGCATTGTGGCTTCCTTCTGATTTCCAGACGCCGGTAGGCGACCGGTTATGTGACCATAGCATTAAGCTTACATCAAGACGTGTTTGCAGATACTATCAACATGATGCAACCACAGGCTGTCTCTTTACTGGCTCATAAAACTAATTTAGGAAAGTTGTGATCACCTGCTATGTTGCCAAACCATGATGATGATATTTGATAGCACTCTCTGGTCAATACACCACAGTATCCTAGTCTTGGAACATGTATGGTCTAATGGTAGAAATTTTTAACTCTTACTTTGCCATAATGATAATTTCTTCACCTAATTCAGCTGCAATACAAATGGCTTCTAGAATCTCAACAATACTGTCCAATATTCCACCATTATATTTACAAGTACTTACCAAAATTGGTTTAATAATATGTGGTATCCTCACCCTGATGATTTCCAGAATACCACTGTAGGCTTTCCCTTTGCTTATGCCCTTGGAAGAAATCTTTGATACCATTTTTGCAAGTACTTACCGCTTTTGGGTCAATAAACCGTGGTATCCTTGCCCTGACGATGATTTCTTCACCTAACTCAGCCGCCCTGCCAATGCCTTCTAGGATCATAGTGATGCTGTCCAGTATACCACCTGTTGGCTTCGCTATGATTCCTAGTAGTCCTTTGCCTATGCCTTTGAAGAACCCTTTGATGCCTTCATCTCGAGCACCGCTGACTGGACTGACAATGACACCTGAGAGTCCTAGGACAACACCCTGTGAATACAACATGATACATATCAATATCTTGAAAAATGAGATTTTGGCATCTTTGTACCCGTAAAAATACCAACTTTTAAAACAGATTTTAAAAACTCAAAATCCTTTTCTTTGTGAAGCTGAAATTTAAAAAGAGTCCAAATTCTCAATCAAGATTTGAACCTGTACCCTTGCTCCTAATAAGCAAATGCCATGCCAACTGAGCTATAAAGGCTATGATCAAGGACAAAAGTTGTTTGAATGGACCAGTTGTTTTGGCTCTACTCAACCGTTTACATGAGTAGTAATTACAAACAGCAAGTGATGTTCAGATTGATAATTCAACATCCCTCCCCTCCCCTCCCCTCCCCTCCAAGCCTTCAATCCTGGAGAGAATGATGGCATTTCTAGTTTGATTAACATTGAGCAGTGAAGAGGGGGAACCTTCAAATTGAGATGTATTGCAGCAAACCGTGCCGAAAGTTTTGTCTTGATTGTAGTTGACATTGAGGAACTAGATTTACAAGCTTTTGATTTAAATCCACATTTCTCTTCACTTCTCTCGTGAGCAGCTTAAGGTAGAAAATGAATGAATATCCTAAAGATACAATCTCACTTCAGTTAGCTCAGTTGGTAAGGCTGGAAAATCTAGAGGGGAAAATATTCATTTGCACAATGCTCACTTACTGAACTAACTAATGATTCACCAGAGAATTTGTTAAAATTAAAAGTGTTGACATTATGCTTTGACAACAGCTATTCACAAACTGATTTGAAACTAAATCTACACCAATAAAGTAGCCATACACCTACCATAACAAAGCCTTGGCCGGCGTGAAGCATTGTTCTTGGGAAGCTGTCTGGATGTACTTGTAAGTACATTTGTCGTCTCTGTGTAAAAGGAAAAAAATAATTTATCAACATTTGTGTCTATACAACTGTTTCACATACTGATCATCAGGTATAATTATGTACATCTAAAATCAAACAAACATGCAAATGTGACAAAAAGGGAAAAAAATAGGCTAAAATACAACAAAATTGAGGATATTTTCTAGGAGTGTTTTGGGTTTGAATTCAAATACTTATGGATAAAGGTGGATAGGTATAGCATATAGAAAATGCATGTGATCAGTATTTAGACAATCTGGGAGTTCATATAGCATATATCTTCAGCAGTGTCTGCTTTTTAATTTCTTCTGCAAAGTCTTTTTATGCTTACAAGTTTAAGATGCACTCAAGTTCACAAGCTTAAAATGCATGAAGATGCTGAAGTGCCTGGAGAAACCCTACAAATACAGCACTAGAACTGACTATTGAGCTAAGACTCATTGGGCAAGGGATATATGAGTTATGATCCGTCAAATGTTGCAGGGAGTAAAATGTAAAACCGAGATAAACATGTTCAAAGATCAGTAAGCCCTATATTTTCTGTTGATTGTCCTCAAAATAATTGAAATGAAACTTTGCTGGTGTTTCGAAGTAAGCACAAGGATTTTGAATCTGTCAAAAAAAATCAATTTAAGCAAATTACGACCATGACATGTATTTTCACCTGTAGCGCAAAATGAAAAGTTTGCTACATTTACAGCTCATTTGGGATGGACGGTCACATATTAAAGAAAAAGAAATGATATCAACATAATTCTATCCTCCTAAATTGTGCTTACCTTTTGGTAGTCGTTATCAAATGATAAGACAGCTAAGGCTCTTCCTAGTGTCCCAGACAGACCTGCAAAGGTATCTGCCACACCACCTAGGAGATGAATGAAAGGCATACATATTGTAATGGTAATAAAATAAAGCAGTGCATAAATAAATGCCTTGATGACATATCTATACCGTTATTCAGGTAGTGATTTTTTATTCATTTATTTATTTATGTTGAATGCTTGTAATGGCATTAACAGCAGTACACAAAAGTACCTAAGTAACTAATGAAGTGTAGTGCTGACTAGTGGTTATCAGTTCATCTCCTTTTTAAAGCAGTTGGAATGTATAGGTAGAGAATTTCAGATGCGGGATGCTGATGGAACAAAGGAATGATTTAATCTAATGATATGAATGGGACATCCATTAATAGGACAATGGCCCATCAACTGCTATCAAAGTGTACATCCAGCCAACCCGGAAAATAAAGTATGTGGAGCAGATTCAAAATCCACAATGTGCTCCGCGTGTTCCATTCCAGTTTGTGTGACGAACAAATAGTGTGTTTGAATGTTACATTATTTAGGTCGGGTGATGATTTATTTAATTTGGAACTGTAACTCCCCTTCTGGGTGTTGTATGAATTTGAAACAATAAAATGTCATTTAAAAGCTCAAGATGTGTTCATTTTGACTCTGAAAATTAACCAGGGACCAACCTTATTTGACTTTTGTGGTGGACAGTCACATATGTAACTAATTGACCGAGCAATATTACATATAGTAACAAATCAACATCTAAGCAGTCTCTTTCCTACGTAGTCATTGGTATACCTACCTACTGTGTGTCCTAATAGAGACTGTACACCTCTCGCTAGACCTTCGGCAAATTCTCCAGGACCCTGTATAGCACCCTACAGAAATGGAACCAAAGGTTTAAGTCAAAATAGTTAGCTGTATATACTCAAATATATGTTTCATCTCTTTGAGGATGAGAGAGTACAAGTTATTTTGTGGTGAACACAATTCTCAACTCCTTTCCAAAAGGAAGTCCTTTCATTTATCAAGGAGTCACTATAATCCCTTCTTTGACATCTGTGAATAATCTGTACGGATTCCCAAGAACCTCTAGCCCCGGTGTGAATACATAGGCCTCCTTGATAAACATAATATATTGTTGGACTCACCAAGGAAGGCTGATAGAAGAAGTCACTAATCCCTTCTTTAACATCCCTGAATAGCCAATCTGGATTGCCAAGAACTTCAAGCTCCAGTATGAATACATAGCAGGGACTTCCGTTTGAGGAGAGTGAGCTCTATTGAGCCACCCTGCTCCCCTCAAATGCTTTATGGGAGCTCAATTAATAGAGCAGATACACAGAATCTATGTTGGACTCACCAAATATGGCTCATAGAAGAAGTCACTAATCCCTTCTTTAACATCCCTGAATAACCCATACGGATTCCCAAGAACCTCTAGCCCCAGAATGAAGACGTAAGCCTGCTTGACTCCTTGAGATATGTAGTGACCTTTGGCCTCTTCTAGTAGTTGATGAGTTGTCATTAGTGTATTGGTTCTCTCAAAGTAGGCAAGTCTGTCAGGGGTTAAAAAATACATTTGATACAAATTGTTTGATTGTCTTTGGAATCAAAACTTTGAAGTAAGACTTGCACTGGCAATCATCGACGTGTTTTCAATCATGGAAACAAAGAAGATTTTTTATTGAACAATTAGTTTTACCTCTATATACAAAGTGCATGAAAGTGGATTTGGGGAGCTACCACAGACATCATCTGCTAATGTCTATGGGTCATTTGTTTTAGCAAAATTTAAGTATTGAATGAATCTTCCTTTTTAAACTTGCACCACATTTTTATGCTAGGGCTATTTAAAAACAAAACTAAACCAAATACTTTGTGAAAACTTTATACGGACTTAGTGTAGCAAAATGGTTACCTTTGGTGACAAAGTGACTGAGCTGACAAGTTGGATAATTTCTATGAATCTTTAAGGTCATTTTCTTCAGTGATTGGCCAATTTGTAGGGTACCTTGATCCTATTTAGATGGTGCATTAACCCTTTGAACCCGAGGAGCCGGTATATCATGTGTGCATGTACCGTATACCCGATGAGCCGGTTTACCCGCTTTTAGGTCACGTGTCAGAAACTTGATGTGTCTGTCAACAAGCATGGGTAGTAACAATTTTCAAGTCTTATTTATATTGGAAGACATCAATGAAGCTTTGAACCCATGGTTGATGGGTCATTTTGTTCTTATTTACTTGAAAGACGTGAACAATTCCTCATGTTTTCGCAAATTAGGTCACAACTTTCAACAAATGTGGCTTCGCCCTTAGACTACAACGTAAATGTCGAATATGCTGGTCGACATAAATAGTATTCTTTTGTTAATGCTGGTTATTGGAACAATTCAGACTACTGTAAATGAAAAAGTAAAGCAAGGGAAATCAAAATCAAAGTAAGTTAGGGGTTACAGTTTGTTTTTGAACTTTCGGGTTGGCCCGGGTAAGCGGTACTGTACAGATGCACATGGAATGGCCAAATGGTTCAAAGGGCTAAACTGCCACTAATTAAAAATGGACAAAAAATTCCATAACTTGAATTGAAGTTTTGACTTACTTGAGTTCTACTTCTGTCACCTCTGTTAGGGTTGAGCCAATAGAATCAATGAAGAACCTGGCTGCATCTTGTTTGAAGTTGTGAGACTGGTCTGCATTGACGATATGAGGCTCCCCACTCAGGGAAAGGCTCACTATGAACTGAAAACAGGATAAATTTAGATGATACTTAAGTTAACAGCATTCATATTAAATAAAAGTAAATGCTGTTGGAAACAGCTTATCCACAAAAATGCCTGTGTTGTAAATAGAGTATGGTTAAAGGGCCTGATATTTCGACTTTAGCAAAGTCTTAATCATAGGCCATTATGCCTATGATTAAGACTTTGCTAAAATCGAAATATCAGGCCCTTTAACCATACTCTAGCATTGATATTAAATGAAGTATTGGTATTGGGATTAGAAAGAAACACCCTGTCCCACTGCAATCAAAGCATGCTGATGGATATCCAAAGCTAAAATGAGTAATAAACATCAATTTACTTTGATGCCAGTGCTCTTGTCGAGACCATTTGGCGATATAAATTATTACGATGTTGACATGTATTTCAAAATAACCCATCAAGCGTAGTGCCGTAGCAGTCACGTAATGTTTGAGATACCGAGATAACGGATGCTATTATTATGATTTTTTGGCGGCGTTCAACTACATAATAGTCCAAACCAGACGCGAAAACTTAAGGAACATTGCAAATAATTATAAGCAATTATTAAGCAATTATGAAATTTAGGTTTACCAGTTTTCTTCCTGGTTTTAGTTGTGGTACTTCAGTCAGTGTCAGCTCCAAATAGTAAAATAAGACAAAAAAGTAAAGGGCTTTTGTATTAACCTCTTATTTATAAAAACAAATAGATAAAATACAAGACTTTGAGGCAGTAGCTGCAATTGAAATTTTGAGGGAAAATGACATTGCGTATGAAGATAAATATTAAAATCAATGTCCACATCATGACAGACATTCAGAAACGAACTTAAACATTCTGGTTTGGGGAGACTTTGAACATGAAATTTTGGAGAGAAAACAAATCTTGCAATTGTAAAAGTTATTCTGACATCCTTTTTGGCTTGATTTGACACTTTCAATGAGCTTATAATATAACACTAAACAAAAAATGTAAGTAAGTGATAAAAGTTTCTGGAGAAGAAGTAACTTGTCATTAAATGTTTTGATTGCCACCTACTTTTGATTATGGATCATGGTATTGAGATCAAGAAATTGGACCAAACCAATTTTTAAGGGCTTCACTGAACTTGTAATAACTTTCAACGTTCAAATTTTACGAAACAAAAAGCTGTTTGAAGCTGAGATTTGATATTTGTTTTTATTAAACATAGCCTAATTCTCTCAGAAAAAATCATCAAAAACCTTGCATTTGTATTAGCACACCCTGTATTTATAAATCCTCATTAAGAGTATAACTTACTTTAAGAGTACTCAAAGTAGATGGGACTCCCTTGTCCAGCAATGTTGTTGGACATCTCCTTCAGGGAACTCTTCACCAAGGACAGGTCTGATTTCAGTGACAGGACCTGCAAATGACATGAAACACATAATTTATATGGCTTAACCCGGACACGAAGCAAAATATTGATAATTTTAGATATAAACATATATTTCTACTTGTGAGTTTGACCTGATTTGTATTAATGCAAAATATATAATAATACTATGATAAAACAAAGCACTGGGAGTCTTCAGAATTTGTTAACCTCCAGAAAACAAAAATTGAATCCAAATGAAATTCCCCTACCTCTTCCTGTTCTTCTTGAAGTCCAGACACGACGTCCAAGACTGATAGGAGGAAACCGTTGTCTATCTTGATACTAGCTTCTTGAATCAGTACCTTGAAATACCTGAAATATGAACAACATTTCAAAAACAAATCTTTACTTTCAGTCACAAGTCACAAAGTCATGTAAACTCCCTATAAATTAAATTGCTCACTGGAAATCCATCACTACTGATGACCAATGGTGACATAGTAGCATGGTAGGCTACACAAACATATCACTTACTTGATGGTGAACATTGGTGTCCAGACTCAGCATCGACATTTCTATAAATGGTTTTGGTCCTGAACTCTTGAGTACTTCTCTTGGTAGAGGGCTGACATGTAGGACGGTACTTACTTGATGGTGTCTACATCTGTCTCCAGCACCCGTCTTCTCAGCATTGACATTTCTATAAATGGTTTTGGTCCTGATCTCTTGAGTACTTCTCTTGGTAGAGGGCTGACATGTAGGACGGTAGGGAAGTAGGCATCAAACAGTTGATTGTCAACCTAAAAAAGATCAGATATTTGTCATGAAAATATTATTACAGGGGTACAGGGAGAGGCCCTTAGGCCCTGTATCCATTGGCTGTTCGCATATTCCGCGTGCCCTCGTCTCGTTTACTATTGTCTGTAACTGTGCGGCGCAACACAGACAATAAACTTCGTTTTGCTTGGTGATCATATCAGTGGCCTGTGTACGGCAGATATTCATATTACCTGGTGCTCACCAAGTATGAACATGTTGATTGTTGGTGCTGCCAGGTCGTAAGAATCATCTGCCGTACATAGGCCACTTAGGTATTCAAACATGCTACAGAGTTGTTCATCGCTAATCAACAACGATGCATCCATGCGTCTGCGTATTTTTTATCGCGCGAGGGTGGCTTTAGCCATCCGAGTTTAGCCATCCGAGTGTGATAAGAATACGCCGACGCATCGGGTGCAGAGTTGTTGATTAGCGATGAACAACTCTGTAGCATGTTTGAATACCTTTCAACAACGAAAATCTTCCTGAAAACGTATGAATTAAATTCTAAATGTTTTCAATTTAACAGATACTCATCTCGATAAAAATATTTTTAAGAATCTGAAACAAAGTGCTAGTTTTTAAATGATTGTTACTTTGTCATTTTCAACTGTTCCCAAGCGCCAGTCTTTGCACGTACTCAAGTTCCCGACGTGCGATGAACAGTGCGCCGATTTATGTGCACTGCGTAAACGCACCTCCGTGTACGCTGTGCCTTGCGTGACGCGGTTATTTGAATATCAACTGTGGATTCATCACTAATCAACAATGGCGCGCTCCCGTATAAGAAGATACGTTGAGTTGTTGAATAATATGATCACTAAGCAGAACAAAGTTTATTGTCTGTGTTGCGCCGCACAATTACAAACAATAGTAAATGAGACAAGGGCACACGGAATATGCGAACAGCCAATGGATACAGAGCCTTATGAACAGATCTTAGAATCCACTTGTAAGCAATTAAGCCGGATTCTACAACATTTAAATAATACTTTGAGGAGATTATATCACACCTCTATCACAGCCAGCCTGTTGTTTTTCCAACACGGAAGAATGATAGTAACCATTTGAGAACTTGACTGAGAAGAGAATGCAGGCTAATGCCTAACTTAAGCACACTATATCCTGATGAAAAGGTGTTTGCTAGTACTATTTTGATGGAAAATAAAGATTACTGATTACTTCTGGGACATGTTAGTTCATAACTACACAAATTACAATTTATCTCACGTGAGAACATATACATCAAGAAACTGACTGGCAATGACTTGATCTGACAAAATGAACCAAGCAAATCTGGACCGATCTTTCTCATGTCTTTATTGCTGTATAAGTGGTAAATATTGCGCTACATTTATTTCTTGCTTTCGTGCTCAGCTAACTTTGCGCGAAAAATGGTATATACATACCGTCGCATATAAAAAATATCACAAGTGCGAACATTTAAATGCATGAAATGATTCAAAATTGGCCAGTGCGCGAAAATTACTGCAAGTGAAAATATTGGTGTTTACAGTATTTGACTTTTATTTTACCAAATTATGTCACACATGGATTGCAATACTGACCTGTAGTTTTTGTACTTTGACATGTAGACCCATATGATGATCACTTTGTCTGTAGTGAACCCATAATGATGGGGTGTAGGTCCTCCGTAATGTTCCACACACAGGTTTACTAATTGCATTGTTAGCAAGATCAGCCTGCATAGGGGAAAATAAATCAAAAATAGTTATTACATTCTTTCCACATATATATCTACATCACAACTTAGAAGAATAAGTTTTCAAATTGAATTTATTTTCATTTAAAAACATAAGACAATCGCACAAGATGGAGGAGCCTGAGAAGCATAGTTCTAATGAAACATGTTTGTTTAAATCTGTGAAAGAGACTCTTGATTATCTTAAATACATATGAAGCAATGAAGCAACTTGCGACTCTAGCCTGGTGAATACGAATAAAGCTCCAATTCTTAATAAAATTTACTTCCACATAACCTCTTTCCATTCCCACACATGTGTTGTTTTTTCTCTTTGAATTATAACACAGGCTGTGATAAGAGTACTGCCAAAAAATTATTGAGAGTATCTAAATTATTGTCATAAGACATACAAGTTGAAACAAAATATTATGCCCATATGCTAGGCTCACCTCGACAGCATTTTCCATGCTGACATTGTCATCTCCACACCGCCATTTATCTTCCAAGATGGCCGACAACTCCATATTGAGCGCCTTCCATTTCTCTGGTTTGGTTTCGACTTCCCATTTAGCAGGGTTGCAGTAGATACTAAAATAAGCGACTTCTTCATAAGCTGCATTAACGAGAGATATACCAGCACCCTCTAGGGACATAAACACTTCAATGTTGGCTGATTCTGATATGTTGGCCTGCAAAACAACATAGATGGGTACGACATAAATATTTATGATTTCAGAGTTATTTAGAACAAAACAGTTATTAATTACATAGGCAAATATAACCATAACTATAGCTTAGCTTTTTCAGATATTGATTTTGATATAAAAGATCAAGATACATGTAATGACATTCCCCCTATTGACCAGTCTGTGACAACAGATAATATAATTGATAATAAGATTAGACCAAGTAACTTGTATTTTAATCCATATAGATTTGATGATGATGACAATCAAGCATTTGTCT
>JXSR01S046781.1:27253-58422 GCA_000969725.1 Ophiothrix spiculata
TAAATAATGATTTCCAAACTTTAACTGAACTAAGGAAGAACATATCTTTAAAAGAAAAAAATGTAAATTGATCATTTTTGAATACTAAAAGATGTTTGGCAGATGAAAATAAAATAGCATTAGCAAAATCAGCTACTGGATCGAATTACAGACGTAATAGCTTTACTCATTTATACACATTCAAATGTACAACAAAATTAGAAAATACTAATTTAGCATGATATTTAAAACAAAATCATATTATCGCCATATTATTTGAGCAAAAATTAGCTGTAGTATTGGATTACTGGTATGGTGGGTTTCAAATTGGTACAGGCTCAAATATTTTGAAAAATACAAATCTTTTTTATTTTTCTTATCTTAAAACAAAAGTATGTGCTCACCAAATTATTAGAGCAACAATTAGCTGTTGTATTGAATTACAAAAATAATAGGCTTACAAAGAGAATAGAATATGTAGCGCTGAATAGAATAACATCATTAAATATGGATGAACTAAGCAGTTCCCTTGGTATATCATATTTCTATACATTCCCTTGGTATGTTACATTTCACAAACTAAGACTGAGATACATTCATCTCTATATAGCTATCTTAGTATGGTTATAAACATCTTTACCATCAGAGCGTGTTTTGCAATGAATAATAGACGAGTCAATATAAATTACCAAGCTCTTTATAATGACTGATGATATTGGTTGTGTTCACACAGGGAGTATAATGACTCTGTGTTGTTATGCTTCACTCAACATGCTCATACTAAAAAATTTGGAATATAGAGTATGGCATTTTCTTTGGATTGTATCTCATTAAATCAAACCAAATGGCCTTTAGTGTCTCATTTTCTATTCTAAGAAGCTTTGGTATTTAAATTTGTTGTCATATATTTAGAGAATAAAAGATAAGATTTATTGTTTTGCCTGTCATCTATCGTCTCATAATGGATGGGCGTACATTATTTTGAGTATTAGGAAATAAAATCGCACTCAGTGACTAAGAATGATATATTTTGGTTAATGTGATCTGTTTGTGCCATTAAAACCATTTCTGTTCTTCAGTTTCAATCATATGAGTGACACACTGCATTGTGTGGAGCCAATAAAGGATTTTTTTCTGATCATCAAAGTGAGATATCATGAATTCACTTAACTGTACATTACTTAATAAAGAACTCACCTATATATCATCAATGAATGCATGGAAAAATATAAAAGAAGATAAGACATTTGTTAGGTACATTAACAGTGTAAGATTTCATGATCATAGTTAACTCAAGTCTATGACATATGTGACTATCCTCATTGAACCAGTACTGTTGGCCCTTGGTTAATTTCGTTTTATTGCTGATTTAAAAAGAACCTATCTTCAGTTTTAAAATGATACTTCCATGGTTCACATTCATATGATACCTGAAGAGGATTCTTCAATGCATGACTTACCCAACAAAGAAAACTTCTTGTTTGAGTACATTAAGAAAATGTTTTGGAATTATAATGAAAGGTGATATTTTGCAAGGTATTTAACATTAAAATCCATTTAAGTCTCAATGTTAGCAGAATATGACTTTTCCATCTAATTACAGGAGGGTTGTGTCACATAATTTAAACTTAGCAATTTGCACGTTTGGCTCCAACTTGGGAGCGTTGTGCAGTATCAAACACAGATACAGATACATTACATTATGATGTGATTTTCAATACATTGATATCACTTATCTTATTTCTATATAATCTTGTCAAAAGATAAATCCTATCATTCAGTTGTCAGATTATCACGTCGTTATGCGATGAATCAATATTGCTTAATCCATTGCTTTTATACCATCATCACAATTCTATGGACATGTTTCACATTTTATGTTTATCAATTCAAAAAACATTATTTGTATTTATATTTGTACAACCAATAACCAGGCTATCATACCTGCAATAAACATAATTTCAGCATAATATCAATGCACAACCCAATTATACGGTGTACTTTTGCCACAGGGAAGGTTACTTATTAGATTTGATTCTGTCATGCGTTTTACCTGGTGCATGATAGTATGGTGTGCATAGATTTCATCGAGTTGACAAGACCTTTCACTTTTCAATTTTCATTATACTGTACAATATCTATTTGTATTATCAAATCAATTCATTATATTCTAAATTCTAGTTGTATCTAAATATTTGTGACCTGACATAAGGTACAAGGAAAGGTACCTTAAGGTCGGCATAGTAAATTACAAGATACAAGCCATTGAGCATAATCAAAAATCATGTCCAAGGTCGAATTTCTAATATCATCAGAAACGTTACCTTTGAAGTGTATTCTATCATATTAATCAGGTTCCAACATCTAAAAAATAAAACAAATGTTTTAAAAACCAAGATAAAAATCCTTTCTCCATTTAAGTTTTACCAGTACGGAACTTTAAACTTGATTTCTTAGAATTATAGTTTTTCTGAATCAGCTGGATGCCTTTTACCAATTTTGATGTAACTTTGCAATTGAACATCCAATAACCAAAAGCAAGATGTCATTTTAAAGCTTAACATATAATCTTTCAGATGAGACCAAAAATCAACTCTCATTTTGGGACCCTTAAGGTACCTTTTGATATGACAGGTCACATTTGTAAATATCAACAAAGTAATCATAAAATATGACTTGACTATTCAATAATGTGTCTTGCAGATTATTGCATATTTTCCTAAAATGAGATTGCATTTCAACCAGTGTTATCTTGATCTTGCTTTAAGACAATTTGTGGTGACGGTCAATATTTGAAGAAATATTCAACTCTGTACCTATATATATCACATCAGCCTGGCATCTCTGGTCTCTTCAACATGACCTAGTTGTGTTTCCATTGTGAAAAACATTTAAACAAAGATATTCTTAAAAAAGTAACATTCATGCACTTAATTGCCAAATTTCTTAGACAAATTTTGTAATTCCAGTTGCATTCCTGCCAATACAATGTATTGCATTGTCCCGTAACACCCAATAAGTACTTATGCAACAGTAACAAATGTAACATGAAAACTAAATTAACCATCTCTAGAGGCAATAACCACACAGATATCAAAATGGAATGCAAACATGATAAATTGGGAATATTTCAGTAAGAATTGCCAATATTGTGTTTGTAAAGTAACAAAACTGAGATTTAAATGAATCATGTGCTACCCTGGAGTCAATGCGGATTGCATGATTAGAGTACAAATGTCTTTATTAGATTAGGGAGAATGGAAAGTAACAATAATTTTTTAGATGGAGAGGAAAGAAAAATAATCAAATCAGTCCATGTAGCCAAACTAAATCATGTAATTGTAGCATGTTTTAAACTAATATTCATGTAATGATGTGGTAATTGATTGCAGTCTGGTTTTGCTGGAAGGTAAATAACTGAATGTGTTTCAAAATTATGTTTAATTGATAATATTTGTTTTCTTTAAGCATGTAAGGTTTGTTCTACAGCATATTGGTGCTTATAAATATTTCAAAAGTTTGTTGATTTTTCTTTGACTATGCCTTCAACATTATATTGAAAGGAGTAATGTCAAAACAAGTTTATGGCAAGCCAAAGAGTCATTGTGCATTGTGTTGATTTTAAATGCTATATGTTGATACACAGAACATCAAACAACGTTTTAACAATATATTCTTTAATATAACATGCAACACCTCATTGCTGTTGTAGTTGCATATTACTTGTTTTAAGTTAGACATAGCTGCTTTAACATCTTTAAGGTGTTTGCTAGTGGGGTACTAGGTATAAACATAGTTACGTGGAAGTGCCTAAAACATGGGTAGCAGAATAAAACCATTCCAATGGTACGTCAATGAGTCCCTTTTTTTTTTTTTGCAAAATTTGATATTAAATGGGTCTACTCTGCCAAATTTTCGAAAATCTGGTGCAAATTGATAATTTCTTACAACTTTAAATTTTCTTATAAATTTATATTTTATTGGGTAGCACCTCAACTTTTCAAGTGGCATGTCCATGCTAAATCTAAACTTAAGTCCCCCAGAGTGGTTTTGGCAAGCCAACACAATGCAAAGTGTAGCTTTTAAATGCATCATGTTATCACAATACATAATGACCCTTTTGGCTTGCTATACAAGTTTGCAGGTGAACTTGATGTATTGTATAATTATGTACAGCTTTATCAAGTCAGGATTGAAACCCTGGTAATCTTACTATACATTATTGCTAGATTAAGGTGGCACAAGATAGTTTTCCAGGTACAATGATCCGATAGTAAGCAGGATTTTCTAGTAAGGATTTATGTGCATATCATCATAAAAGCTTCAGGACAACAACCTCATAAGATAGATTCTGACAATGTTTTCATGCAGTGAGGATCTTTAACCATGATAATCTATCTCTCAACTTTACCATTTAACCAGCAAAGCTATTTGCAGTGTTCAATGATCAAGAGGGTAAGCTTGTAATGATCTGGACAAAAAAGAAATGTCTAACCAAAGATATTTTATATATTTGTATATTTGTCTACTACTCATGTTTGGACTTAAAGGCATCAGTCATGGGTTGTTTTTTAATAACTTTTTTAATTTGACTGAAACTTTAGGTTGTATATGCTTAAACGTCCACGTTTACTTAAAGCAGCTTTGCCAGATTGGTGCACTGTTTTCTTCTGATTTTTTAATGGTTTGAGTTTGAGTTGTTCAAATAGCATTACAGTCAATCCCCCTTGGCTTTCCTTCTCTTTTCTTGTCAATAATCCAAGTTGCATATTATTCTGCATGAGCATTAAATTTGCATAGGCATCTTTCTCAGAATGTGAAAAACTTAAAGGTTGCAGCTGCTGAGATTCAAGTTTGATGATGTTCTAAAAAAAATGTACTTATTATTTATAGCAAATCTACTTGACCCCAACACTATCATAGATTTTACACCAAAATAAACCTTGGTGACAATTTTGATTAATTTTCAAAAGCGCTGATGTAATTGGCTACACACATCAAGATATTCTGTCTTAAACCAATAAGAATTGATGTTAGATTATCCAATTAGAACCATGTGCTCAAAAGTAATTTTCAAAACCTTATTGAGCCAATCACAGATTTGTATCCAAAAGTAGCTGAAAGCCAAATTTTGCCAAGAATCATGTTCAGAATTGAGACAGTGTTTGACTCAATTGGTCTCCAGGAATAAACTTGATAGAACATATTCAAAATACTTTCATGCCACGTCCCATTCTGTATCTAATGTAAGATAACACCTATGGCATGAAAGCAACATTGCCTAAATGTAACGACTGCTTCCCTTGTCTCCTTCCAAAACAATCAGATCACATAATCAGAGTATGTTAACAATGCTTATTTTGGAATCACTTTACTCCCAGCAATAACAATTAAGTGGAACAACTGTTGAAATCAGAGCTCTATTTGCAACTAGTCTTGGGGAAATCCCTCAAATTGTAATTGCACAGGGACAGTTAGAAGTAGTTAGATAACAAGAAAACCTTGGGTGGTTTTCAATTTAGTTAGGTGGTCAAATTCATAGTGGAATACCCTAAAGCAGAATTGAGGCTGATGGACATCACATTTTTTAAAAATACAAGATAGCAGAGAACAAAAGAAGATATTGTGTGTTTCCCATCATGCATTGCTTCCTATTGAAGATTATACTCTATAAATCTTGAAGTATGCAACAAGCAATCAGACCAATCAGACAATTCTTCACAACCCAGTTGAAAATCGCAGGTTTGGGTCGCAATGTTGGTTTGCGCTCAAAGGTATGTCTGGTTGACCAGAATTATTTCAATTTTATCTGTCTAACCAATCCCAGATGAATGAAAGTCTACATAGTTTTAAGCAATCAGACTATGTTACAAGATCCATAGCATTTCCCTTGTATTCTACAACATTATGAATTTGATGTTTTGTATTGTGTAAGAGACTAGTTATGATTGATTAGGATTGATTAAGACCAAATCACTGCATATTAATACTTTTGTACATGAATCATTCATGATTTTAGTATTATTTTGGGCTAACTTTGTTGCTTGTACATTGACAATAACTTGCACTGTGGTTCGAAAGTCAAGTAAAGCTGTTGGTCCCCTGTACGAATAGACTCCTTAAATGGGTATGCATGTCATGCAAGTACTGTGTATCATTGGTTAATTGATTATTTGAATATTCAGCATATTATTATTGATTCGAGAAAAATACAGCCTAATTTACTTCCCCGTATGGTCAAATTGGCTTATGTGCATTAATCGACTGTTTGTTGTGTACTTCAAGATTTACAAAGTATTCATGAGTAGTTAGATCATTTTCATTGACTTTTAAATAAATTTACAGAGAATACTTATACTTATGTTA
The DNA here is from genome assembly GCA_000969725.1 of Ophiothrix spiculata. Classification (NCBI taxonomy): domain Eukaryota; kingdom Metazoa; phylum Echinodermata; class Ophiuroidea; order Amphilepidida; family Ophiotrichidae; genus Ophiothrix; species Ophiothrix spiculata. The sequence goes on from JXSR01S046781.1 coordinate 33,599, forward strand.
TTATGATATCAGATATCAGATACCTTTACTTTACAAGTCAATGTCACTGTCTACTGACTGAGGCAGGTGTTCTCATAATGTGATCATCCTACACTTGATACTTGACAAGTGTCTAAAGTGTTCAGCTTTCACTTTTTTTATTTCATAAAATAACACACAATGTTAACACACAACTACACTACACATACTAATATAAATGTTGGTAATACCATCTTGCATGATAGTACAAAATGTGCACACAAATATTCATAAAACATTTGTCGGCAATATCGTAAAAGTGTATCATTTTTAAGATAAAAGCAAACAGTATCAGATTACAAACTGAGTACATATTACCAGACATCCCCTGGGATTGCTAATGCAATTGGAGAGAAGTGTGAAACTTAGTCATTTAGCAATTCACCATTGTAACACATTCTTCTGTTTGTCTAGTTTGAGATAATTGGATGATACCATCATGGTGTTAGTTCATAACAATGACGTAAACGAAATCATTTAGGACTAGTTTAGCCTCTAGTATCATATAGAATATTTTACCTAGGATATCATATAAAAAGTACTCTTATCCAATGACCTTCATAATTTTTTTCCACTATACATTGTAATAGATTCTAAGCAAATATTCTATGCAATGTTCAAGTCTAAATTAGCTCTTAGTAACTGTTGAGGAAAGATCATTTGGTGCGACAAAGGGTAATGTAAACCTTGTTCTCTCCAATGAACCTGTAATCTTCCTGATCCCGTTTGGAGGGCCATTTAATATGAAAAATACCAAGCAGTACTACAGTTAATAATACAGACCTAAGGTGTGTGACGTGATCCTATATGATGTGTTTTTATGTTTGAACTAGTAGCTTATCCATTCACAAGGAATAATGGCAAGATAATAATAGTTTCAATGGACACATGCTGAAGAAACTGTTGAAATCAAACTCCCAATGTGAGTCGCTATAACACTGACTGGTATCCGAGGAGTTATAGGGAGAATAAAACGTGTTTGTGAACACTCAACATCAAACAGAATTACTGCTGATCCAATATCCTGTGCAACCAAACTATTTGAATTACCTGGAGTCAGTTCCTGCTTGCTTGGGGTCAAGTTACTCCTATTAAGCTTATCTTGAAAGTACAGAACTGGAGGATTTCACTTTATTCAGTCTTGTTCTTGATTTACTGACATTCAGTATACTTGAGGTACCACTCTTGAGGGTATATTAAAGCATTACTAGTACAAGTTACGTAAATTACTCAAAAAGAGGTACATTTCTGCATTGTGTTCTAAATAGAAAATAGTAAACTGTACGAAAATAATGTTTACTTCCTCCAAAAATTCTACTTTCTGCAATATACTTACACTTCATATTTCAATCTAATACTCCATAATTTTGAATTGGGAAAAACAGTTTTAGTAATTAAACTTTGAGTTTGATTTGAGGCTGCTGAAAAACATTTCTGTAGAAATTATCTTATTAACTTGTTTTATTCTGACAGGTTTATTATCATCACATTCCAGAAAATAAAAATAACTTAATTAATTTATTTGTTTAATTCATTTAACATTTAGTTGGTATGAAATCTTCTAGTCGATATTAAACACAAAGCAATTGTTTTAACACTTAGATCATTTAGTATTCATAGCATTTGTGGTACCATTCTTTCCGGAAGATTTAAAGGAGCCTGGTCCGATTGCCTCAACTTTTTTTCAAACTTTTTGAGATCTTGGTACCAAAACGTTGCTCATATTTTTTTCACAACCCATGTGAAATTTTACGGCTGAGTTTTGTTCAGTTTTGGAAATATATATGAAAATGTGTTTAATTATGGTAACCATAATTAATTTTACATAGTAATGTATAGGCGGCTCTAAAACACAAATTTGCAGATAAAATTTGAAAAATCGGACCAAGCTCCTTAACAGCAATCTTTCATTTCAAAACAAGAGCCACAGGCTCAGTAACCCATGCACGAAAGCCCGTTAGCAAAAAAAAATGACTTCAAAGAAGCATTTTTTGAACATTGTTTTGTTTTAAATAGGGCCTATAGAAAATGGTTAAATCAATATATAAAAATCATACACAAACTTGTTAATACAAAATCTATACTTTTAAACCATAAAATATCAACATAGAAAAATGTGCTTCCTTGATCAGATTCGGTACGTTAAAGTTCAGACTTTACTATACTTTTACATACAAATAGACATTTCAAAATCGCTCAACCGGATCTATCGTACTACCAAATTCTCTAAATTCATTATATATGATGCGTCATGTAATTTTAGTAATTTGAAATGTTGAGAGATTTTAACCTTACCACACCACACCACACCACCCTAACCCCCACCCCCACCCCCGAAAAAATAAATCAATATTTATCTATACTTTTAAACCATAAAATATCAACATAGAAAAATGTGCTTCCTTGATCAGATTCGGTACGTTAAAGTTCAGACTTTACTATACTTTTACATACAAATAGACATTTCAAAATCGCTCAACCGGATCTATCGTACTACCAAATTCTCTAAATTCATTATATATGATGCGTCATGTAATTTTAGTAATTTGAAATGTTGAGAGATTTTAACCTTACCACACCAACCCCACCCCACCCACACCCACACCCACATCTATGAAACAATAAATCAATATTTATAATTGCTGAATTAATGCATATTGTCATATATTTTCAGTATATTTTTATCAATATATCTATGCTAGTACCATAAATGTAGCACCTTCCTATGGCCGAATACTGATTTTTTATTATCATTTTTAATAATTTGACCTTTGACCTGTGAACTTTGACCTTTGGGGGTCAAGGGTACTAAAAATATGTTCGGTATCTTTTTATCAATCAATCTATGCAAGAACCATCATTCCAGCACCTTCCTATGGTCAGATTTTTGATCATTTTTTTTAGTAATTTGACCTTTCGTGACCCCAATGACCCCCTGGATGACCTCCGATCAAAAATTCCTGAACACCCGAAGGAAGCCCCACCCAAAGGATGCCTCAACCCAAGTTTCGTCGAAATCGGTCGAAATCTGTAGACGAAGAAGCGTTTTAAAGAATTTTGGAAAGCGCCCTCGTTTGACCCCCGATGACCTCGGGTCGCAAAATCGCGAACACCCATGTAGCCCCTCTACCTTAGGATCATCCTGTGCGAGTTTCACGAAAATCTGTCGAAGCATATACGAGAAGAAGCATATTTACGAAAGTTGAACGATAGATAGATAGATAGACCGATAGATAGACTAGATCATGGTTCTATAAACCCAGGCACTATGTGCATGGGTTAAAAATGATCAGAAATATGAAATATATCTGTACATTTTGAGGACAATCAACAGAAAATAGAGGACTTGCTGATCTTGCAGTTATCTTCATTATACATTTTACTTCCTGACAACCTTTGACACAACGTAACTTCTGGAAATTCGAGTGAAGGTCATTGAGTTGTCATTTTAATCCTTAAAACATGGTCTTGCAAATATGTAAAAAAAAAGGCAAGCGGCTGCTGTGATTTACAGCTCGTTTGGGATGGATGGTCTTATATGAGATATTAGAAATCCTGTATATATTGTAACCAAGAAAAAGGACAATAAAAGCACTTTTTTTAACTTTAACCATTTCTATATTGATTGTCTTTTTCTCTGATTTCAATATATTTTCAAGCAAAGTAATTCTACAGGCCCCTGATACCTAGATATCTTTGGATTATATTTTAAAGTTATTCACTAGCACATAAAATAATGTTTGTTGGTTCAACATTAAACCAGGCAAAATAAATTCTAGTGATCAAGTCATATAAACTACACATTTTCCAAAAACGTCCTCTACATTCCAAATAACTTTCCATTTTCAACATTGTCTTATTGAAAACATCTGTTAGAAGTAATATCTAGAAGTCATTGTTCCCCTACGCATCCATTACCAAGACTATGATAAACAATTTAAAGGACATTATTGGTCACCAGGCAAGTTACTGTCTCTTAAGCATGTCTGCCAAGTAAGTAACTTGGGAATGTTGTATATATGTGATGGCTCACCCAGAACAGGGGGCTTTGCAGATGATATCGATTTTTGATTTTATCATTTCATCTGTTGCAGCATTTTCTAATTTTTAAAATGACACCTTACTTGTTGAAATTGATCAAGGCAATCAAATTTTACAACAGAAAATCTGCTGGAAATTCTTATTATTTTCTTTATTTTTTGCTGCCTATTTTCATCAGTTTCTCAGAAAGTGTTCGGTCGCAAAGTCCCCCTTTTCGGGGTGAGTCATCACATATGTCAAAACCAAACAGAATTGGACAATTGGTTTTAAAAGGAGAAAGTTATTAGCAAAGAGCCATTAAAAAAATGTCAATAATTTTTGAGAAAATAGAGTTTCATAAACACATTTGGGATGCTGGTTGTATTGAAAACATGCTAAGACAATTCTAAAGTAAAATATATATAGCAAAGAATTTTGATAGGCATTTCTTTTCTTTTCCCTTTTTAAAATCTAGTTCTTCCCTTTGATATGTTTCTTTTTTTCTAATCTGAAACATTCATAAGTTAATTTGTTGTGTTCAATGTAATAAAAATATTGATAGACTAAGATAAAAAAGAAAAACATTTGAACAAGCAAAGAATGAATTCTGTATATTTACCAAGAACTTTATATTCACTAGTTGCCCAATTCAGCATGGCTTAGACATACATCACCAAAGTGTATATAAACTGTGCTATGGGGTTATTTGATCTAATTTTACAGTCAATGTCTTTTGGTTTAGGTTTAACATTTTCATCTTTATTTTTCAATATATAAATAATGTAATCCTCATTAGTGTGTAAACACTATTCAACACCACATTGTTTTATTGCATTATTTTCATAGCAATTGATAGGAATAGACAGGTTAGTGAGGTATGGGAATGATTTGGATTATGCACAGAAATTATTTCTAGTCATTTTTAAGATTCCATAGCAATAATCATAGGTCTGGAATAGCAATTATGCACACCACTCTGGTACAAGCAAACATGAATTTGATTGTTATTTTGGGGTGAAAATTAATTAATCTAAATTATATTGAAGAAATGGGATAGTATTAACCAGGATTTTTAAGAAGAAATTGAATTCAAATAAATTCAGTTAAAATATCTGATAACATATTGCACAGTGATGTTGTAAAGATATTCTGGCTATTTCTGCTTATTCTAACTGCTGAAATGTAATGAAGGAAGGAAAATGAACTCTCATTTCATGTACCTGATTAATTGTGTTGCCAACTGACGGGATAGATATGCATCTTGCCCATTGAACAGCCACTGGTAGGCTTGATTTACACGACCACACAAGCACTTTGTAGCAAATAACAGTTGTACAATTAATGAAAACATTTATATGATGGTGGTGTATGGTTTATTAACTAGAATAGTAATAAGACCTCAATTTCATTAGCAATCCTTGGTCAGCCAAGCTCAATGGAATAACATGAAGCAGAGACACGGTTGTTTACAATACAAAATATCGCATTCTTACCCAGACACACGGTGTATGGTATTATCATCTATGTCATCAGCAATAAATGGACACAATATAACATGATATTGTACAAATATTAACCTGACTGCTGTATTAAGGGCCTGTTAAAGTGAAATAGGATGGGTGTAAATGTAAAAAATGCTTTGAAATTGTCAATGATATTATCTCAGGTAGATGTTTGATATTGGGTCTGATAATACATGTAGATGCTTAACTAATATATGTATCATGTATGTATGTAGGTAGGTAGGAGGTATATACGTAAGTTTATCAATGTCCTGATCTAGGATAGATACACCTTTATCTATGACCCAACCTAAGGTATATATTATATATCAATAGTCTGATCAAAGGTATATACTACATAAGGTGTGCTGATTTTTTTAGTGGTGTTCAACTTAGCCCAGATTACAAATCTTCATAATATTAGTAGATCATCTAAAAAAAATTACAAATGAATTTGATTCAAGACAATTCTAATGATAAATTTATTCATAATCCAATATTTTTGATATTTAATATCTTGAGTTTACTTTGATCATTGCTTTGGTAAATCACACTTTACCAAAAGCCTGGATGTAAACTTCTAAGTAAGTTAACATTTTAGGTACTATTAACATATATTTTAGTATTGGAAGAAACAAACAAATGCACTTAAAATACATTAACACATCTCACCATGAACTTATCATGTCCCTGGGCGTGTAAACCAGATAAGTTATCAATATACCTATCTAAGACTGACATAGTTTTCTGACCTGAGTTTTTACCAGACACCAATGAAGAAATGCAAGTACTGTGTAGTGTGCTCATAACAATTTAACCAGATACTTGTGAAGAAATGCTATACTGTGTACTCATTACGATTTAAGCTTAGCATTGTCTAGGACCCGTCTAATGAATCAGATACACAGGTTGTAAGTGCCATATTACCCACCTGATTTATTTACCTCTGCCCTCGGGTTAGTAAACTGGATCAAGTAATCAACTGACACAGTTTTATAACAACCCACTTAGAATTTGTTCAGTGTAGGTATTTAAATTGAAAGGATGTACCACATTTGTATAATATACTGGTTCTGGTGTCTCACGTCAAAACATGGTAATAATGTCATGTTTTTCTTTTTAAGTGCACAATTTCAACATCACAGATAAATGTATTCATTGATTTAACAGAAAGTAAATGATGGTTTTCCAACTTTAACTGAATTAAGGAAGAACATATCTTTAAAAGAAAAAAAGTGTAAATTGGTCATTTTTGAATACTATAAGAAAAGTTTGGCAGATGAAAATAAAATAGCAATAGCAAAATTAGCTACTGTATCAAATAACAGACATAACAGCTTTACACATTGATACACATTTAAATGTACAACAAAATTAGAAAATACTAATTTAGCATGATATTAACAACAAAATCATATTATCACTATATTATTTAAGCAAAAAAAAGCTGCAGTATTGGATTACCGGCATGATAGGTTTCAAATTGATACAGGCTCAAATGTTTTGAAAAATACATTATTTTAAAACAAAATTATGTGCTCACCAAATTACTAGAGCTACAATTAACTACTGTATTGAATTACAAACATAATAGGCTCACAAAGAGAATAAGATATGTACCACTGCATAGAATAACATCATTAAATATGTATGAACTAAGCAGTTCCCTTGGTATATCATATTTCTATATGTTCTCTTGGTATGTTACATTTCACAAACAAAGACCGAGATACATTCATCTCTATATAGCTATCTTAGTATGGTTATAAACATCTTTACCATCGGAGCGTGTTTTGCAATGAATAATAGACGAGTCAATATAAATCACCAAGCTCCTTATAATGACTGATGATATAAGTTGCTTTCATATAGGGAGTATAATGACTGTGTGTTGTTATGCTTCACTTACCACGCTCGTACTAAAAAATTTGGAATATAGAGTATGGCATTTTCTTTGGATTGTATCTCATTAAATTAAACCAATTGATCTTAGTAACAAAACTGAGATTTAAATGAATCATGTGCTACCCTTGAGTCAATGCGGATTGCATGATTAGAATACAAATGTCTTTATTAGATTAGGGAGAGAGGAAAGTAACAATAATTTTTTAGATGGAGAGGAAAGAAAACTAATCAAATCAGTCCATGTAGCCAAACTGAACCATGTAATTGTAGCATGTTTTAAACAAATATTCATGTAATGATGCGGTAATTGATTGCAGTCTGGTTTTGCTGCAAGGTAAACAACTGAATGTGTTTCAAAATGATGTTTAATTGATAAAATGTGATTTCTTTAAGCATATAAGGTTTATCCTATGGCATAGTGATGTTGATAAAAATATTAAAAGTCTGTTGGTTTTTCTTTAACTATGTATTTAACATGATATTGTATGTATGGATTTCCCGGGGGGTTCTTCAAAATATTTTGTACGGGTATGTGCCTGCCAGACTCCGAAAAACTGACCATCTCTATTTTTCGCTCAAAACCCACCCATCAATATACAAATTTTAATGGAAAAGCACCCAATTTTACTCAAATTATTACTCAAATTGGATGCTTTTTTTGAAAACTTTCCCAAAAGCACCCAATTTATGAAAATTAGGTGATTTCATCTGAGATGAAAACCACCCCATTGATATACCAAAATCCTGGAAAAATCACCCCAAAAGGCAGGCACATATACGTATAACTTGTCAATGTAAGTAACCCCCCCCCCCCTCCCCGGATGGATTTATGTCAAAACAAGTTTATTGGAGCCAAAGGAGTCATTATGCATTGTGACAATGTGTTGCTTTTTAAATGATATGTGTTGATATACAGAAAGGGAATGGGTGGGGGTACAAATGTGATAATGTAAAAGTGCTGATAACATTGGAGCAGAATGGAGCTGTCTCACTGGTAACTGTTAATGAGTCCCTATTATTTGCAACTTTGGTACTTAGGGGTCTGATTTTGCAGTTTCCTAAATCTTAAACAAATTGAGCATTTTCTTCAAAAATTGAAATTTGCTATCATTGGTAGCTCTTCAAATATCCAAGTAGCACATTCATTCTAGATGTGACCAGTCCCTTTGCATCTTATTTAGTGACCAAGCAGCGAGCATGTGACGCGTTGTGACACTCGCAAACTGTTCAAGCTGAGCATTCCTTCGCATCCCATTTAGTGACCAAGCAGCGAGCATGTGCCGCATAGCGGCACATGCGAGCCTTTCAAGCTGAGCCGTCGGGCAAAGGGGTAGGCAAGTGGATTTGGCTCATACTAGTCCATTCCAAAACAAACAAAAAAAAAGTTAACATGATGCAACACGTAGCTTTTAGAGAATCATGTTATCATAATACATAGTGAACCTGTTGGCTTGCCATACAAGTTTGCAGGTGGAAGGTGCATTGTATATGCACATCTTTATCATGTCTGGATTGCAAAACCCCAGTTATCCTTTTCAATACTTAATTGCTAGATTTAGGAGACACAAGATATTTTTCAGGTGCACTGATGATCCAATCATAGTTAGCAGGATTTTCTTGCAAGGATTTATGTGCATATCATCACAAAAACTTCAGGACAACAACCTCATAAAATAGATTCTGACAATGTTTTTCATGCAGTCAGGATCCCTAACCATGATAATCTCACTCCCAACTATACCATCCAGGTGACAAATCTATTGCTCAAGGCAATGATCTTTACAGTGATCAAGTGGTTTAGCCTACAGTGATCTACACAAAAGAAGATATCAGTACCTTCCCATCATGCATTGCTTCCAATGAAATTTTTGTACAGATTGTAATGAAAGGTATTAGTGGTGAAACAGCACAATTACACATCTGATCCCAATTTTGCATTTCAGATGTTTCATAACTAATTCCCTTTTTTACAAATTATTTTAAAAAATCCTATTGGAAGCAAGGCATGATAAGAAGGTCCTCATATCTTCTTTTGATCTACCCTATCAGCATCTGGCAGGGCTGGCATCTGGACCAAAAAGAAATAGTCTTTCCCAAGTTATCTTATTTATAGTTTAGACTGAAAGGCAGTAGTCATGATGGTTCAGTCACATGTTTTTTGAATAACGTTTTCAGATTTGACTGAAATTTTGATTGTGTTTTTCTAAAAATTTCATGGTTTGAGTTTGACTCTCTTTCCAAATGGCATCACAGTCAATTGCTTTACTTTTCCATCTTCACTTCTTCATCAAATATGACAGTCCATCCTCAACCAGCCGTAAATGCCACCTCTTGTCATTTTCACTTTTTTAAATATTTGCAAAGACCATGCTTTAAAGGATTAAAATGACACCTTAATGAACTTCACACGATTACCAGAATTCAAGTTATGGTCCGTCAAAGGTTGCAGGGAGTAAAAAGTATAACCGAGACCATCGCAAAAGCGTTCAAAGATCAGTAAGCCCTATATTTTCTGTTGATTGTCTTAAAAATATGCATATTTATTGCACATTTCGTATCAGTTTCTTGAAATGAAACTCTGCAGGTATTTTGAAGTAAACACAAGGATTCTGAATCTGTCAAAAAATCAAATGAGATACATATGCTTATTGGTAAAAAATAAGCCCAATGGACAACTTTCATGCAGCTCTTTTCTAATCCATTTTGTAATTGGCTATACATATCATCATTTTCTGTCAACCATTCAAGATAGATGTAAATCAAACAAGCCTGGTAACAGGGAAATGGTTTCCTACCATCTATTAATAGGGATGTCAATTAGTGTAGAAAAATTCGTGCTGGGTTGAAATTGTTGTTCAAGTACCTCAACTTTAGACTCCTCAATGACGGGTCAATAATGTTTAAAATAATTAAAAATGTACCTATTGAAAAAATCGAGGTTTTTTTTAATATTGAGGGGGGTTCTTTTTAGTTTTCAATCATATAGTTGATTGAATGTTCGTATGTTTTCATAAATGAGCAGCTCCGTGTGAAAATGGACCAGAGGTTGCCGTGTAAACTCAAATTAAGCCCTGTTTTGCGGTATAGCGCGTTGTACAAAATTGGAATTTCGCGACGTGATTCACTCCCTTTTAGGCAAAATGTAAACTACTATCTTAAAGGAGATTGATCCATTGTTCCATTTAAGAAGGAAACTTTTTAAAAACCACCTCTTGTACTTCACAGCAATCGTTTGAAACCCCAGACCACCGCTCCGGTCGGAGATCTACCAATACTTTTGCAATTCTTGGATGACACAAGACGTCTCCGAAAAAGTTTCCCGCATCATTACAACCCGTAGATATTCGTGATCAAAATGGTACATTTTTTAACTTCCAACAACGTATGAATCACTTCGCGAAATCGCAAAATGTCCTCCAAACCCCGGTCCAAACCCCATACTACCGAACTCTCCGACGTGTTTTATAAATCCCCGCCATGAATGGGGATAATCCTTGGAGCTGTATACCCGGCATCTCCCGGCACAAAGCTGGCTAGACATTGCAAAACACGACGACTCTTTCTTTCGTCTTTTTGGATGGCAAAAGTCAAAATAATTGTGAATTTGGTTCAATATCATACTGTTACTCACATGCACCACTCTTTCATGTCATTAATCCAGTAAAAATCATTCCAATATTGTAGATATAAGCACTTTTTAAAGATTACGGGAGTAAGTATACTTAATGTAATTGCCATTGTTTCTCGTACCTATACTGGTTTAACCAGGAAAGTTGGGATTTCCTTGTTTCACATAAGTGGCTGTGCTGAGTTTGTTTATTCATCCTACTCCCGTTGTACATCTGTAAGAGCTTGTCAAACGGGTCCATTTGTTGAAATTGTACAAATGACCTCAAATTTGGGCGGAAATTTTCAATACGAAGTGAGACATGGGATTATTTTGGACGCTTAGCTACTGTCAAGCACTTGTAGAAGAAAAATATATAAAACAAATAAGTTTCTTAGTTTGTTTGTCATTTTTACACGCCAGTAAATTCCTTATATTTACATTTTCTCTAATTTAACCCTATTTGTAACTCAAATAGCGCCGATTTTTTCGGACAAAATCTTTAATATCTCCGGAACCGCTTGACCTACAAATGTGATCTTGGTGTCATTTTACTTTGGAAACAGAGTGCAATTCTATTGTGTCATGAAAACAAATTGAATAGGAACTTAAGTTTTCTCGTTGATATCCCTACTATTAAGCAATACGAACACATAACATAGTGTAGTCAAAATGAGTAATATTTTGCTTACAGATACCTAAACAGAGCAGTTTATGATCAATGTTGAGCTCCAGGTGACAATTGTGACATTTCCATTTAAAGCAATACTATAAGATCTTACCAACAAGGTGCCTCTATCACAAATGACATATTTTTTTTGACTAACTGGGTGTGTGTTTGGTAGATATGCCCAATATGGCCCAATGATACATATTTTTTTTAATTATGGCAATTTGTTGAACTACAATCCAAAATTTAATTCCACATGTATTTAGAAAAGGAAAGTAAATGTGTCCATTGTGAGTATTTTTTCACAACAAAAGAAGTTCAGAGAAAAATAGGCATATGCATGGTGCCCCTAGTTTGTTATAATTCTTCATTTCAAAACTGCTTTAACTCAAATCTTTTTTGAAACAAATCTTATAATATTGCTTTAATACACTTTTAAACTAGCCATTCCACTATATTACTGTCTGTCTACCTTTTAATAGAATAAATGTTTGCTTTCATGCCACGTCCCATTCTGTACTTAATGTAAGATAACACCTATGGCATGAAAACAGCATTGCCTAAATGTAACGAGTCCTTCCCTTGCCTCCTTCCAAAACAATCAGAGCACATAATCAGAGTACGGTAACAATGCTTATTTTGGAATCACTTTACTCCCAGCAATAACAGTTAAGTGGAACAACTGTTGAAATCAAAGCTCTATTTGCAACTAGTCTTGGGGAAATCCCTCAAATTGTGTTTGCACATGGTCAGTTAGAAGTAGTTAGATAACATTGCTCATTTGGAGGTTTACTTTTTAAACAATTAGATGGTCAAATTCATAGTAGTATGGCCCAAAGGAGAATTTGATGCTGATGGACATCACATCCGTTATAGAAATGCAAGATAGCTGAGAACAAGAGAAGATATCGTGTGCTACCCATTATCAATTGCTTCCTCTGGTATTGTTTGCACAGAAAATTACATGAGTAGTTAGAGAATTTTCATTGAGTTTGAGTTAATGTTCAATTTAGATAGAATACTTATACTTATGTTATGATGATATCAGATATCAGATACCTTTACTTTACAATTCAATGTCACTGTCCACTGGCTGAAGCAGGTGTAATCATAATGTGATCATCCTGTACTCAATACTTGACAAGCATTTGAAGTGTTCGGCTTTGACATTTTTCATCTCATAAAATAACAAACAATGTTATTGTTTGCTCACGACAACTACACTACACACACTAATACAAATGCTGGTAATACCATCTTGCATGATAGTACAAAATGTGCACACAAATATTCATAAAACATTCGTTGGCAATATCATAAAGTGTATCATTTTACAATAAAAGCAAACAGTATCACATATATTATCACGCAATTGGAGAGAAGTGTGAAACTTATAGTCATTTAGCAATTCTCCATTGTAACACATTCTTCTATTTGTCTAGTTTGAGGTAATTGGATGGTATTAGTCCATAACAATGACATAAACGAAATCATTTAGGACCAGATTAGCCTCTAACATCATATAGAATATTTTACCTAGGATATCATATAAAAAGTTCTCCAATGACCTTCATAATTTTTTCTTCACTATATAATTGATTCTAAGCAAATATTCTATACAATGTTCAAGTCTAAATTTGCTCTTAGTAACTGGTGAGGAAAGATCATTTAGTGCTACGAGGGGTAATGTAAACCTTATTCTCACCAATTAACTTGTAATCTTCCTGATCTTAGTTGGAGAGGCATCAGGAAAAATACCCGGTAATAATACAGTCAATAAAACACGACCTGAACTGCTGATCTGAGGTGTGGATGTGATCCTGCATGATGAGGATTTATGTTTGAACTAGTGGCTTATCCATTCACAAGGAAGGAATGCAAGATAATAATAGTTTCAATGGACACAAGCTGAAGAAACTGTTGGAATCAAACTCCCAATGTGAATCGCTATAACACTGACTGGTATCCGGCGAGTTATAGGGAGAATAAAATGTGTTTGTGAACACTCAACATCAAACAGAATTACTGCTGATCCAATATCCTGTGCAACCAAACTATTTGAATTACCTGGAGTCAGTTCCTGCTTGCTTGGGGGTCAAGTTACTCCTATTAAGCTTATCTTGAAAGTACAGAACTGGAGGATTTCACTTTATTTAGTTTTGCTCTTGATTTACTGACATTCGGTATACTTGAGGCACCATACTTTAAGGTACATTACACATTTACTAAACTGTTCTAAAAGCTTATTTTTGCTTGTTGCTTAGAACTAGGACTATGCTTAAACTACATTACTTTCACTAAAAAATTATGCTGCTTGACCATTGCATGCGTTTCATTTTTTCATTCCTTGTTTGTGCTTTTGTTTGAAATTGAACAGGACAAAATAGTTTCTAGTGATCATATCATATGGAGTACATTTTTCCACAACTGTTTTGCTTTAGATAAGATTTTAATTTTTCACATTGTCTAACAGAAGCTATCTATAAACAATATCTAGAAGTCATTGTTCCATTTCATATCCCTATCCGTCATTACCAATACTGAGACACATTTAAAAGGGCATTACTGGTCACAAGACAGTTTACTGTCTCTCAAGATCATCTTTGAAGTACTGTATATCCATTGTTGAATCAAAACCAGACAAAATTATGCATAAGTTCCAAATGCAGAAATGAGCACAAATAATGTTAAAAATGTTAAAGTTAACTCTTGTCATTTTTACACATGGTGATTCAAAACCATGTGTAAACTTTAATTGGCAAAGGATTATTTTGAACAAACACTCATTTCATGCTTATTTGTACCTGAGGTTTTCTTTACTTTTATTGATTGTTTTTCATTTTATAAATTTCAGAAGGTCAAATTTATAAGTTATAAATGTATGATTTGGGATGGAAACATAAGAGCAGAAACCATATTTTTGACATTATACAAAGAACTAGAATCCATTTCTGACATATGTATGACATATGACATCATATATCATATAATATGTGATATGAGTTTAATTTGAACTAGTTTTATGTCTTATGATTTTGACATTCTTGTTCAGCATTTTCAGTTTTATTTCTAACAAATCTAAATAATTTAAACCTCGTTAGTGTGTAATTACTATTCAACACCACATTGTTTTATTGCAATATTTTCATAGCAATTGATAGGAATCGACAGGTTAGTGAGGTATGGGAATGATTTGGATTATGCACAGAAATTATTTCATTTTTAAGATTCCATAGCAATAATCATAGGTCTGGAATAGCAATTATGCACACCACTCTAACACAAGTATCAACTTTATCATTTGTTATTTTGGAAAATAAAAATTAAATTATTATATTGAAGATTTTGGATGGTGTTAGATAGCTAAAAATTAGCTGTGACAGTTGTGGAGTCTAAAGGGACTGGCCAGCCTGTCAAATTGTGCGGGAGCGGGGAGCACTGCTCCCAGGAAGTAATAGAAGAAATTGAGGAAATTGTGCCTTCATGAGAAAAAATAAATACGAGCTGATTGAGGAAACTTTGAATTTCAAAAAATTGCTCCTGAGGAAAAAATAATAATTTGATGCCCTGGGACTGGCCTTGATTCATCCCATTACTTATTTACCTACATATTTTTTACATGTCTCAATAGAACATGTTTATAGTAATATAACCTTTTAGTAGTTTTCCATGATTTTGAGGAATATTGGAGAAAATTGCAGTTCTTTACCAACATTTCTTTCTAGTTTCAAATTTTAAAAAGATCTTGTTTTTACACCGGTGATTGGTAAACAAATTATTTTTGATGCAATTGTTTCTCTTTTAGTTTCTTTTATGTATTAAATTATCTCCAGTAGCTTTGTTAGACTCTTTATCCAGTACACCCATCTTTTAGAAATTAGGATTTAGAAAACACAGGATAGTCACACCATCATCACAGATTAATTTATTGTAAATTAACTCTCTCTCAATTTGAGCCATTTCTGTGTAATTTTTTGGATTTGCTACACTTTTAAGCTTTATTTAGAACATTTCCATAAGTTTTTCATTTTATGTGGAATCTAGGCTAGTCCCTTAAGACAAAATTGAATCAAATTAATTCGGTTAAAAGCTTTCATGGTAACATTGCACAGTGATGTTGTAAACATGTTATGGCTATCTCTACTTATTCAAACTGCTTGAATATGATGAACAAAAGTTAATGAACTTTAAATACATGAACTTTAAATACATGAACTAATTACTCATGTGAAACAAAAAGTAGCAAGTCTTGCCCACTGAGGGGATATATACATCTTGCCAATTGAACAGACACTGGCTGTATCAATTAAGGCTTGAACTCATGACCTTACGATTTAAGCCCTACACTGTTGCACTTTGTAGCAATACAGTTGTACAATTGTTCAAATAAAGTCTTCTGGGTTATAGAATAAGCTGTTTGCATTTTATTTAAGAAAAAAATAATGAAAATATTTATATGCTGGTGGTGTATCTGATTTATTAACTAGAATAGTAATAAGACCTCAATTTCATTAGCAATCCTTGGTCAGCCAAGCTCAATGGAATAACATGAAGCGGAGACACTGTTGTTTACAATACAAAATATCACATTCCTTCCCAGACACACAGTGTATGGTATTATCATCTACGTCATCAGCAATAAATGGAAAAAATATAAGGTGATAATGTACAAATATTAACCTGGCTGCTGTATTTAGGGTCTGTTAAAGTGAAATATGCTGGGTGTAAATGTGAAAAATGCTTTGAAATTGTCCCGAGGGTGGGGTGGGGGGTGGTACTCACTATCTATGATGTTATCTCAGGTAGATGTTTGATATTGGATCTGATATCGATAATAGATGATTAAGTAATGTATGTATGTATGTATGTAGGTAGGTAGGTAGGTAGATACGTACATTTATCAATGCCCTGATTTAGGATAGATACACATTATCTATGACCAAACCTAACGTATAGATAATTTATCAATAGTCTGATCAAAGATATACTACATACGGTGTGGTGATCTTTTTAGTGATGTTCTAATTTAGTCCAGGTTAAACATATTCATAATATTCGAAGATCATCTAGAAAAAATTACAAATGAATTTGATTGAAGACAATTCTAATGATAAATCTTTTCATTCTTTAATATTTTTGATATATCCTTGCTTTATTGGTAAATTACACTTTTAGCATAGCCTGGATGTAAACTTTTAAGTAATTGGTTAACATTTTAGGTACGGTACAATTAACATGCATTTAGTGTTGGAAGAAACAAACTAATGCACTCAAAAAAAAACATTTCAAGTTTATTTTTCTGCTTTAACACATCTCACCATCAATTTATCAAGTCCCTGGGCCAGTAAACCAGATTGGTTATCAATACACCAATCTAAGACTGGCATAGTTTGTCTGACCTGAGTTTTTACCAGACACCAAGGAAGAAATGCCAGTACTGTGTAGTGTGCTCATAACGATTTTACCAGATACTTGTAAAGAAATGCTATACTGTGTACTCATTACGATTTAAGCTTAGCATTGTCTAGGAACCATCTAATGAATCAGATACACAGGTTTTAAGTGCCATATTACCCACCTCATTTATTTACCTCCGCCCTTAGGTTAGCAAACTGGATCAAGTAATCAACTGACACAGTTTTATAGTAACCCACTTAGAATCTATGGAGTGAAGGTATTTAAATTGAAAGAGTGTACAACATTTGCTTTATACTGGTTCTGCAGTGTCTCATGTCATAACATGGTGATGGTGTTTTCTTTGAGCTGATATACAAAGTGCTCAAATGCTCTTTTCTGAGGGAAATACTCTACCATGAGAAGATAAAGTGCACAATTTCAATTTCACAGATAAATTTATTCATTGATTTAATAGAAAGTAAATGCTGATTTCCAAACTTTAGCTGAAATATGGAAGAAACTCTATCTATAAAACATTTGTGGAATTGCTCACAAATACTTATAATTAGATGCAAATTAATGTTCAACAGAAGAAAACAAAATTGTATCAGCAAAATCAGCTAGTGTATCGAATAACGCACATAATAGGTTTTCAAACTGATACATACTTAAATGTACTACAAAATGAGAAAATACTAATTTAGCATGATTTTCAAAACAAAATAATCTTTTACAATATTATTTGAGCAAGAATTAGCTTTAGTATTGAATTACAGAAATGATAGGTTTCAAATTAATACAGGCTCAAATGTTTTGAAAAATACAAAAAAAAATATTTAAAAACAAAATTATGTGCTCAACAAAGGCTACTGTATTGAATTACAAACATAAGGCTTACAAAGAGAATAAAATATGTACCACTGCATAGAATAACATCATTAAATATGGATGAATTAAGCAGTTCCCTTGGTATATCATATTTCTATATGTTCCCTTGGTATGTTACATTTCACATTCTAAGACTGCGATACATTCATCTCGATATAGCTATCTTAGTATGGTTATAAACATCTTTATCATCAGAGCGTGTTTTGCAATGAATAATAAACGAGTCAATATAAATTACCAAGCTCCTTATAAGTACTGATGATACTGCTTGCTTATACACAGGGAGTATAATGACTGTGCATTGTTATGCTTCACTTACCATGCTTATACTAAAAAATTTGGAACATAAAGTATGGAATTTTCTTTGGATTATATCTCATTAAATTAAAGCAATTGGTCTTCTGTGTCACATTTTCTAATCTAAGAAGCTTAAAAGGGAAGTTGAAATGAATATGTAAATTCTTTGTCATATATTGACATATTTTTAATGTGATCTGTTTGTGCCATTAAAACCATTTCTGTTTTTCAGTTTTAATCATATAAGTGACACACCACATTGAAGGTGCAAGTTTGCTGCCAATAAAGGATTTTTTTCTTATCATGAAAGTGAGATATCATGAATCCACTTAACTATACATTACGTAATAAAGTACTCACCTATATATCATCAATGAGTGCATGGAAATAGACAAAAGAAAAGAAGAAATTTGTTAGCAACATTAAGGCAAAAAAAAAAAGAACTCTGTCTCAGCTTTCTTAGGCCCAAAACCCTAAGTGCTACACGTTGTGTGTTTTTTTTTAGTAAAAAAGGCTATGCGCACGCGGAAATCTTTTTTTTTATTGCGTTTTTAGGTCACTATTTTTTTTCATTTTTTTTTCTCTCGATAAAAAAGCAAAAAATCTCCTGAAAACTTAAAAAAAAAAAGAAATGCGGTAGAATTCGATTTGACCATATGCGCGCGGGATGCTGAGACAGAGTTCTAACACAGTGTGTGATTTCATGGTCATAGTTAACTCAAGTCTATGACATATGTGACTATCCTCATTGAACCAGTACTGTTGGCCCTTGGTTAATTTTGTTTTATTGCTGATTTAAAAAGAACCTTTCTTCAATTTTAAAATGTTACTTGGTTCACATTCATATGATACCTGAAGAGGATTCTTCAATGCCTGACTTACCAGTGACTTACCCACCTACGAAAAATAATGCACCTTGTGCTGAAGTTGAAGTTGTCCAACTCACTCGGCTGCGCCTCGTGAGTGTGGACAACTTCAACTTCAGCACGCGGTGCATTATTGTTGTACAATTTCACTCGCGTCAAGTAATACGCAGTTATTAATCTATAATTAAAATGAGATTGCAATTCAACCTGTGATGTATTGATCTTGCTTTAAGACAATTTGTGGTGAAGCTAGTTCAAGATTTGACGAAATGGTCAACAAATCATATCACCTCAGCTTGGCATATCTGGTCTCTTTTCAAGAGGACATAGCTGTGTTTCCATTATGAAAAAAACATCTAAATAAAAAATAACATTCATACATTTTATTGCCAGATTTCTTTGACAAATTTTGTAATTCCAGTTGCATTCCTGCCAATACAATGTATTGCATTGTCCCATAACTCCCCTAATACTTATGCAACAGTAACAAATGTAAAATTAAAACTAATTTAACTATCTCTAGAGGCAAGAACCACACAGATATTAACATGGAATGCAAACATGATAAATTGGGAATATTTCAGCAAGAATTGCCAATATTGTGTTGGTAAAGTAACAAAACTGAGATTTAAATGAATCATGTGCTACCCTGGAGTCAAAAGGATTGCATGATTAGAATACAAATGTCTTTATTAGGGAGAGAAGAAAGTAACAATTTTATTAGGTGGAGAGGAAAGAAAAATAATCAAATCAGTCCATGCAGTAAACGGGGCCTTGTAATTGTAGCATGTTTTAAACTAATATTCATGTAATGATGCGGTAATTGATTGCAGTCTGGTTTTGCTGGAAGGTAAATAACTGAATGTGTTTCCAAATGATGTTTAATTGATAATATTTGTATTAGAAGCATGTAAGGTTTGTACTATAGCAGAGTGATGTTTATAACAAAATTAGAAGTCTGTTGGTTTTTCTTTGACTATGTGTTTAACATGATATTCTATGGAGTTATGTCAAAACAAGTTTACGGCAAGCCAAAGGAGTCATCATGCATTGTGACAATGTGTTGCTTTTAAATGCTATGTGTTGGTATACAGAAGGGGAATGGGTGGGGTACAAATGTGATAATGTAAAAGTGCTGACCTTACAACATTGGTAGCAGAATGGAGCTGTCTCACTGGTATACGTTAATGAGTCCCTTTTCTTTGCAAATTTGCTACTTAGGGTCTGATTTTGCAGTTTCCTAAATCTGAAACAGATTGAGCATTTAATTCAAAATTGAAATTTCCTTTCATTGGTAGCTCTTCAAATTTTCAAGTAGCATGTCCATTCTAGAACTGGCAAGTTCCTTCGCATCTTATTTAGTGACCAAGCAGCAAGCGTGTGCCGCGTAGTGGCACTCGCGAGCCGTTCAAGCTTAGCGTTCATTCGCATCTTATTTAGTGACCAAGCAGCGAGCCTGTGCCGGGTAGTGACACTCCCGAGCGGCATCCCATTTAGTGACCCAGCAGCATGCATGTGCCACATAGCGGCACACATGAGCCTTTTAAGCTGAGCCGTCAGGTGAAGGAGTTGGCTGGTGGATTTTGCTCTTAGATAATGGCTCATTCAGAGCTAGTCCAGTCCAAAACAAACACAAAAGTCAACATGAGCTAACATGATGCAACATAGTTTTTAGAGCATCATGTTATCTTCTTCTTCTTCCCTTACTGTGCATAACCTCTTCAAGAGTATATTCGCACATGTGAAGCGTAATGATACATAATGAACCTGTTGGCTTGCCATACAAGTTTGCAGGTGGAAGGTGCATTGTATATGCACAACTTTATCATGTCAGGATTGCAAAACCTCGGTTATCCTTTTCAATACTTTATTACTAGATTTAAGAGACACAAGATATTTCTCAGGTGCACTGATGATCCAATAGTTATCAAGATGTTCTTGCAAGAATTTATGTGCATATCATCGCAAAAGCTTCAGGACAACAACCTCATAAAATAGATTCTGATAATGTTTTATGCAGTCAGGATCCCAAACCATGATAATCTCTCCCAACTATACCATCCAGGTGACAAAGCTATGGCTCAAGGCAGTGATCTTTACCGTGATCAAGTGTGGTTAGCCTACGGTGATCTACACAAAAGAAGATCAGTATCTTCCCATCATGCATTGCTTCCAATGAAATTTTTGTACAGGTTGTTAGTAATGAAAGGTATTAGTGGTGAAACAGCACAATTACAGACCTGATCCAAATTTTGAATTTCAGATAAGTTTCATCACTAATACCTTTCAGTACAACCTATGCAAATATTTGAAGCAAGACATGATAGGAAGGTCCTTATATCTTCATTTGATCTTCCCAGTCAGCATCTGGCATGCCTGGCATCCGGACCAAAAAGAAATAGTCTTTCCTAAGTTATCTTATACATTTGTTTTGATAGTTTAGACTGAAAGGCAGTAGTCATGATGGTTCAGTGACCGTTTTTTGAATAACGTTTTCAGATTTGACTGAAATTTAGATTGTATTTGCTAAAAACTTCATGGTTAGAGTTTGAGTCTCTCTTACCAAATGGCATCACAATCAATTGCTTTACGAATTACCAAGCTTCATGTTATATTTGATGAGCATTTATTTTTCATAGGTATCTCAGGTCTCAGAATGCGATCTTACTTTAAATGAATGCAAGAGCTCTGCCAACATTTGAATACGATTAAGTTTGAAAAGACTACTGATCATTTATATTTCTTGAAGCTACTTGAGTCCGGTAAGAATTACCTTAACTTAACTTCCTACAATTTTTTAAAACAATCTCAAATTTTATAGCAAGAATTAGCCAAGATAAATATTTTGATTATTTTCTCAAAGCATTACAATTGGCTACATAAAGTTTTTGGTTACCTCCTCCTATTAACCAATCAGGACTGATGTTAGATTAAACTTTGGATAAAACCAATGATATCCATATGCTTATTGGTAAAAAATAAGCCCAATGAACTTTCATGCAGCTCTCTTCTAATCCATTTTGTAATTGGCTATCAACATTTTCTGTCAACCATTCCAAGATAGATGTAAATCCAATGAGCCTGATAACAGTAAAATGGTTTTCTACGAACACATAACATAGTGTAGTCAAAGTGAGTCATATTTTGCTTACAGATACCTAAAGAGAGCAGTTTTTGATCAATGTTGAGCACCAGGTGACAATTGTGACATTCCCATTTAAAGCAGTACTATAAGATCTTACCAACAAGGTGCCTCTATCACAAATGACTTAATCTTGGCCCAACGATACATATTTTTTTAATTAAGGCAATTTGTTGAATTAAATTCAGAATCCCAAATTTAATTCCACATGTTTTAGAATAGGAATATAAATGTGTCCATTGTGAGTATAGTTTTTCACAACAAAAGAAGTTCAGAGAAAAAGAGGCATATGGTTACCCCTAGTTTGTTATAATTCTTCATTTCAAAACTGCTTTAACTCGAATCTTTTTTAACCAAATCTGATAATATTGCTTTAATACACTTTCAAACTAGCCATTCCACTCTATTACTGTCTGTCTTCATTTTATAGAATAAATGTTTGCTTTCATGCCAAGTCCCATTCCATACCTAATGTAAGATAACACCTGTGGCATAAGAACAACATTGCTTAAATGTAACAATTCCCTCCCTTGCCTCCTTACAAAACAATCAGAGCACATAATCAGAGTACGGTAACAATGCTTATTTTGGAATCGCTTTACTCCCAGCAATAACAGTTACAAGTGGAACAACTGTTGAAATCAGAGCTCTATTTGCAACTAGTCTTGGGGAAATCTCTCAAATTGTGTTTGCACAGGGACAGTTAGAAGCAGTTAGATAACAAGAAAACCTTGGGTAGCTTACTTTTAAAACAATTAGTTACATGGTCAAATTCATAGTAGTATGGCCCAAAGCAGAATTGAGGCTGATGGTCATCACATTTAACAGAAATGCTATATAGCTGAGAACAAAAAGAAAGAAGATATTGTGTGTTTCCCATAATGCATTGCTTCCTATTGTTTGCAAGAGGATTATACTCTATGAATCTTGAAGTATGCAAAAAGCAATCAGACTCTGTTACAAGATCCATAGCATTTCCCTTTTGTTCGTACGTTTTTTTAAGAGGCCACGTTCTCTAAAAGGACGTAGCAAACGTAGGGAGGTCGTGCGTCACACACGTCGTTCGTACCATGTGCGCACGATGTACGTGCGTTTTCTGCAAGTCACACTTGACTGTGGTCGGTGCGTGCATCGTACGTGGCGCACGTTGTCGGTGCTTACAACGTGCGTGCAACGTACGAATTCCCTAAGATTGCCATGTGATCGTACGGAGACCGTACTTACACGTACGATGTACTTACCTACACGCACGTTGTACGTGCGTGCAATTGCCTTGAATGTTGAAAACATGAGCACGATGTGGCATTTTCACTAAAATCCTGAGACTTATTTTTATTCTCATGGACATGTTAAAATAGGATTAATCTGTCAAAAAGACTTATTTCAATTAATTCCCGTATTATTAAAAAATAATAAGATAAACCCTCGTCTAGCCAAGGAGGGTAGTGGTGTTTGCAACCCCTAAAGGTGTCTTCCCTGCAGCATAAAAACGCAAAAGCAACCCACTCCAGGCATTTGGGAATCTCTTTCATATACATCCTTTGCCGTCATTTTAATGACAAACTTTAATAGGGGGTACCACCTTAAAGGTGGGGTCAGGGTAGGCTGTCAAAGTTGGGGTGTGGAGGAACCATTTTGAAAAATGTATGCATGCTATGAGGCTGAAACTTGCGAGGCATGTTAAAATTATCATTTTCCTTCTTTATTTGCAAATATTTTCGACGAAATTTAGTTATTTTAGAAATTAAGGTGGTGGGTTGCACCCCACCCCCTTTGGTTAAACTTGATACAAAACAGGCTTGGTTCAGTGGCGTGCCTAAAGGGGGGGGCCGGGGTGCACGTGCCCCCCAGTTTGATGAGTCAGTCAGGGGAAACGGCCCATTCGGGCATCTTGACACAAAAAAGATAGAAAAGAAAGGGGAGGAGAGAAAAAAATCAAAGGGAAAGAGAAGAAAATACCTTGAATTTCCCTTTGTTTTTGATAATTTAAGTATGAAAAAGCAAAAATTTTGGTCAAAATTTGCCGTGTTTTGCGTTAATTGAAAAAAATTTCGCGCGCATTATGAAAAAAATCTAAAAATATCACATTTTACCCTTCTGCCGCTATTGGTCTTTCGGGGGAAACTGATGGTTGTGCCCCCCCACTCAAAAAATCCTGTGCACGCCACTGGCTTGGTTAGAAGAAGGTTAAAAAATAAATCAACAAAAGACTTTATAGAAAGCAATTAATAAGCACACGAGAGCCATGTGTTTTAATCTATTAGACGTGGTTTCAAATCCAACACGTTTTGTCATTTCAACAAGTCCCCATAGGTTTAAGTCTTAGTTTTAAACAGCTGAATGTTTTGATACTGGGGAGGGAGAGGCAACAGGTACGCCGATGAAGGTATTGATTGGTTTCCCCCTCTATGGCTTGACCATGGTTTGAAAGACGGAGGCAGTTTGAGCTGTATAACGTTGTTCCAAGAGATAGGTTGCAAGGATGACTTTGTCGGATACATCCGAATCGATC
>JXSR01S046781.1:68932-80079 GCA_000969725.1 Ophiothrix spiculata
AAATTCTTAGTCACTGAGTGCGATTTTACTTCCTAATAAGGAATTTTGGCCATCCATTATGAGACGATAGATGACAGTGCGTTCAGCGTGAAACGCAGTGGAGCCGCGCGTTGAAAATCACGGCGCGATGCAGGTATACGCACACCTCCGGCGCGAAAAGCTTTACTGGGTTTGGAATATTTCATGTTTGAATAGGGGTGTACGTTTTTCCAATGATAATGTTTATAGTTTTTGGCAATAATTTTCATTGTTTTTGGTTTATAAATGACTCAAATTTGTGACTAAGAATGAGTATAAAAGATGGCGACTGGCAAAACAATAAATCTTATCTTTTATTCTCTAAATATAAACAAAGATATTCTTTAAAAAAAGTAACATTCATGCACTATATCACAAAATTTGGTAATTCAAGTTGCATTTCTGTCAATACAATGTATTGCATTGTCTCATAACACCCAAAAATACTTATGCAACAGCAACAAATGTAACATTAAAACCAATTTAACCGTCTCTAGAGGCAATACCCACTCAGATATTAAAATGGAATGCAAACACTATAAATTGGGAATATTTCAGCAAGAATTGCCAATATTGTGTTTGTAAAGTAACAAAACTGAGATTTAAATGAATCATGTGCTACCCTGGAGTCAATGCGGATTGCATGATTAGAATACAAATGTCTTTACTGGGGTGAGAGGAAAGTAACAATTTTATTAGGTGGAGAGGAAAGAAAACTAATCAAATCAGTCCATGCAGTAAAACTAAACCTTGTAATTGTAGCATGTTTTAAACTAATATTCATGTAATGATGTGGTAATTGATTGCAGTCTGGTTTTGCTGGAAGGTAAACAACTGAGTGTGTTTCAAAATGATGTTTAATTGATAATATTTGTTTTCTTTAAGCATGTAAGGTTTGTACTATGGCATAGTGGTGTTTATAAAAAAATTAAAAGGTTGTTGGTTTTTCTTTGATTATGTGTTTAACATGATATTGTATGGAGTTATGTCAAAACAAGATTATGACAAGCCAAAGGAGTCATTATGCATTGTGAAAATGTGTTGCTTTTAAATGCTATGTGTTGGTATACATAAGGGGAAACAGGTGGAGGGGGGACTTGGAGGGGTTTAGTGTACATGTGGTTATGACTGTAAAAGTGCTGATAACATGGATAGTAGAATGGAGCTGTCTCACTGATATACATTAATGAGTCCCTTTTCTTTGCAAATATGGTACATAGGGGTCTGATTTTGCAGTTTCCTAAATCTGACACAAATTGAGCATTTTCTTCAAAATTGAAATTTCTTTTCATTATTATAGCTCTCCAAATTTCCAAGTAGCATGTCCATTCCAAAGTAAAACACAAGCTAATACAATGCAACATGCAGCTTTTAAAAGCATCAAGTTATCACAATACGAAATGAACCGTTTGGCTTGCCATACAAGTTTGCAGGTGGAAGGTGTATTGTATATGCACAACTTTATCATGTTAGGATTGCAAAACCCCAGTTATCCTTTCCAATACTTTATTGCTAGATTTAGGAGACATAAGATATTTCTCAGGTGCACTGATGATCCAATAGAGAGCAGGATTTTCTTGCAAGGATTTATGTGCATATCATCACAAAAGCTTCAGGACAACAACCTCATGAAACAGATTCTGACAATGTTTTCATGCAGTCAGGATCCCAAACTATGATAGCCGCTCTCCCAACTATACCATCCAGGTGACAAAGCTATGACTCAAGGCAATGATCTTTACCGTGATCAAGTGGGTTAGCCTACAGTGATCTACCCAAAAGAAGGTATCAGTACCTTCCCATCATGCATTGCTTCCCATTGATTTTTTGGACAGGGTGTAATGAAAGATATATGTGATGTAACAGCACAATTAGCTGCCCTCATCCTAATTTTGCATTTCAGATATGTTTCATCACTAATACCTTTCATTATATACAAACTATATCAAAAATTTACTGGAAGCAAGGCATGATGGGTAAGTCCTCATATCTTCTTTTTATCTAACCCATCAGCGTCTGGCAGGCCTGGCATCTGAACCAAAAAGAAAGTCTTTCCTAAGTTATCTTATATATAGTTTAGACTAAAGGCACTAGTCATGAATCTCAAGGTTGTTTGATTTAAATCACATTGATTTAAATCACTGATATCATGTGAATGAACCATCGTGACTCATGATGGTTCAGTCTCATGTTTTTAAATATTGTTTTAAGATTTTACTGAAATTTAGATTGTATTTGCTAAAAACTTCATAGTTTGAGTCTCTCTTACCAAATGGCATCACAGTCAATTGCTTTACAGATTACCAAGCTTCATGTTATATTTGATGAGCATTTATTTTTCATAGGTATCTCAGAAGGTCTCAGAATGCGATCTTAAATTTTAATGAATGCAGCTGCAAACATTCAAATATGATTAAGTTTGAAAAGAATACTAATCATTTATATTTCTAAGCACTTGAGCCCAGTAAGAATTACCTTCACCAAACTTTCTACAATTTTTTAAACCAATCTCAAATTTTGTAGCAAGAATTAGCCAAGATAAAAAATTTGATTACTTTCTGAAACCATTACAATTGGCTACATAAAGTTTTTGGGTTGGTCCTAATAACCAATCAGGGCTGATGTTAGATTAATATTTGGATAAAACCAATGAAATCCATACGCTTATTGGTAAGAAATAAGCCCAATGAACTTTCATGCAGCTCTTTTCGAATTCATTTTTGTAATTGGCTATACATATCAACATTTTCTGTCAACCATTCAAGATTGATGTAAATCCAACGAGCCTGATAACAGTAAAATGGTTTTCTACGAACACATAACATAGTGTAGTCAAAGTGAGTCATATTTTGCTTACAGATACCTAAAGAGAGCAGTTTTTGGATCAATGTTGAGCTCCAGGACACAATTGTGCCGTTTCCATTTAAAGCAATACTATAAGATCTTACCAACAAGGTGCCTCTATCACAAATGACTTAATTTTTCTTTTTGACTAACTGTGTGTGTAGTTGGTAGATATTGATGCCCTCCTAACAATATGGCATAATGATATACATTCTTTTAATTTTGGCAATTTGATAAATTAAATTCAGAATTTCAAATTTAATACCACATGTACTAGAATAAGAAAATAAATGTGTCCATTGTGAGTAGTTTTTCACAACAAAAGAAGTTCAGAGAAAAAGAGGCACATGGTTACCCTAGTTTGTTATAAATCTTCATTTCCAAACTGCTTTAACTCAAATCTTTTTTGAAACGAATCTTATAATATTGCTTTAATACACTTTCAAACTAGCCATTCAACTCTATTACTGTCTGTCTACCTTTTCATAGAATAAATGTTTCTTTCATGCCATGTCCCATTCCATACCTAATTTAGAATAACACCTATGGCATGAAAGCAATGTTGCCTAAATGTAACGAGTCCTTCCCTTGCCTCCTTACAAAACAACCAGAGCACATAATCAGAGTACAGTAGCAATGCTTATTTTAGAATCACTTTACTCCCAGCAATAACAGTTAAGTGGAACAACTGTTGAAATCAGAGCTCTATTTGCAACTAGTCTTGGGGAAATCGTGTTTGCATAGGGACAGTTAGAAGCAGCAAACCTCAGATGGTTTACTTTCAAAACAATTAGTTGGATGGTCAAATTCAGGAGTTACCACTGATGACAAGTAAGTGTTTTATGCCCTCAAATCAGGATGATGGTCATTGCGTATTTAGGAGTGGCTGGATTTGTGCAAATATAAGATAATCATGAAAAAGTAAAGCCAACAGTCACCACAAAACAGACAGGAAAGCTATGTGCCCTGTCATATCTAAATGTACCTTAAAGGCGGTGTCACACATCACCGTATTGAGCCAAAACGTATGAATAACATACAAAGTTCAGGCTATACGGTGGCAAGAGATTATATACGGTGAAGAAATCCATACAATTGAACGTATTGACTGACGAACATGAAACGAATAGACCGTACAATGACCGTACGACTTGCGGATAAGGAGCGGAAAAGTCTCACTGAACAACGCCGAATGAGAACCGGACTTGTTCCGTATTAAACGAATAAATTCAGTATGAGGAACGTACAAAACAAATTAGTAATGTACGAATATGCACAGAGACAATCACCAAGGTAAATCCCCACTTGAAAACAATACCTCTTCACACTTTCCGGTTTGCAAGTTTCTTTATAATATTTCTCTAGTGCTGAGAGTTTTGACCTTGCTCAAAACAAGACAACATACTTAACATACTCAAAACGTATTCCCACCGGATGGATAACGAATTGAACGTGTTTCTACCAAATGCATAACGAACATCACCGTACAGTAAAACAGTGTACGTTATTCGTACGTTTTCGTCAATACGGTGATGTGTGACACCAACTTAAGGTCCGCATAGTAAATCACGTGATACGGGCCATTGAAGATGAGCATAGTTAAGATCGAATTTCCAATTTCATCAGAAACATTACCTTTGAAGTGTATTATCTACTTGCTCCGTGGTCGGACAGTCACGTAAAGCCGTGGGTCCCCTGTGCGAATGCTCCTTCATGGGGCGCTGCATACAGTGTATACCTGGTGAGTCTATCCTAAAAATCAGGTTCCAACATCCAAAACATAAGCAAAATGGGTCATGTCATGGTTAGTTAGGGTTGGGTCATGGTTTAGTGAGTTAGGGTCGGGTTATGGTTAGGGTAAAGTTTTTCATGGGACCGAAAGTATACTTTTTCCGAATTTAATTTTGCAGATGCAATATTACAGTCTTAAAACCATTCAGTCGTTCTCATACACTAGACAATTTAATATTGAACAAATATTTTGCTCCTGCTGAAAAGCTTCCACCTGGTAAAAAATTGATCTATATTGCTGTATTTAAATTGAAATTAGGGTAAATATTGATCAGTTAAATGTAAAACCTAAACAATGAGTTAGTTTAATATGTATGTCAAGAAAAAATGATAACTTGAGAGTATTAGCATGCTATGCATCTGTTGTTAACATCATTAGAATCAGTAACATAACTGAGTCATTAACCCTCTGACTACTACAACCACATATAATTGCATTAAATTCCGCAAAGTACCTTCAATTTCTATCAAATGTCTAATTTGACAGAAATGCTAGACACTCTAGTGCCTAACATACACTCTTAAAATTATCTTACTCTTGTTAAGTTTACGGTCACAGCTCATTTTGTTGAGTAAAATCTTACTCAACGTTGGATAAACTTTACTCAATGTTGGGTAAACTTTGCACAACGTTGAGTAAGATGTGCTCAACATTGAGTAATATTGACTTAACCGAGTAAGATTTTACTCAATGTTGAGTAAAATGTTACTCAACAATGAGCTGTGACCTTTTTACTCAAGAAAGAGTAAAAAAAAATTTAGAGTGTATAGCTAAAATTTCTTTGTATAAAAAACACTGATAAGGTAAAAACAAAAAACAAGTTTGTTTCCCGTGCGCTGCGCGCATTTCGTTTTGGCGTCATTTTTTGCGCAATTCATTTTTTTATTTGATATTTTAGAAAACAAAAATCAAAATGGCCAATTTGATAAAAAGAACAGGGAAAATTGCAACATTTTTACTAAAGAAGTGTTTTCTTCTCAACAAAAACTTGAAACCGGACAGGTTTCTTACTGAAAAAATCATCACCCATGCGAATTTTCAATCAAAATTTGCCTTAGCACCTCTTTAAACAATACAAAAAAATGAAAACAAAATAAAATAAAAAACGCATTTCGCATTTAGGTTTTTTGACCACCTACAGGAAACAAACTGGTTTTTTTTTTGCCTAATTAAAAGTTGTTCTTTGGGAAAGTGTACACAAAACACTGTTTTTTACCTATTTTTCTTACACAATCTCTTGTTGATTCAATAAATAAAAGGAAATTTATTCCATCAATTAAGCAATTAACTTACAGACCACGTACCAGAATACCTGAATAATATCTTTAATTACAGAACACACATGATGCTGAAGACAGTAGACGTCGACTATGCTCGAACTCTGTTGCTACGAGGTTAAAAGTCTCTCGTACTAAACGACAAGCTGGAGACAATTAGGCTTTTAAAGTGTATGGGCCAAGGCTTTGGAATCAGCTTCCTTGTAGCATCAGAGAGGCATCGTCCGTCTCTGTTTTCAAGCAGCAGCTTAAAGACATTTTTATTTTCTGAGAACTTATTTTCTGTTTTCTTTTGTATTAGGGTCATTCCAATCTCAAATGTCACAAACGTTACCAAAATGTAACATGTTCTTGACCTTCAATTCAAATGACCTTTGGATATTCCAGGTATGCAGCAGCCCTTTGAAGATAACTCAAGCTCATTCAAATTCAAGGGCAGGATCGTGTAACATTTTGGTAACGTTTGTGACATTTGAGATTGGAATGACCCATTATCTTATTATTGTGTGTAAAGCGACGTGTTCTTTGTAGAGCGCTATATAAAAGCTAATTTATTATTATTACTATTTTTATTATTTACTTGTCAAGTTCAAATGGTTAAGCAATACGAGTAATTGCCTCAATAGATAATGTGAAACCTACTGAAACCAATCAGGCATGTAGCTATAACCTCATTTGGTTGAATTTGCTTCCTGCGTCTCTGCGGCTCACGGACAACAGTTGGACACTGGTTAGTCACTGGCGGGTGTCCGGTCGGCGTCTGGTTAATTCTACCAGGTATGACGCCGTAGGCACATCATAACCTTGCCGCAATGTTATGTGACCAGGGTATCCGTAATAGAATATTCTTTTCCACCAATCAGTAAGCAGCCAGCTCTCATTGGGTTAACATGTTTACAACACAAATGAGGTAATTACCCCAGACACATGCAACATTTAGCAGGCAACTGATAGTTCACTTCACCTGTGTCAAATATTCATGAAAGATAGTCTGCGCATTTAGTTCTATTGATTGCATTCCCCGGTTTGGTTTTAACCCGGGGGGGGGGGGGCTACTTAGTACAAAAGGGGTTATAGGGACGTGCCGCAAATTTTGGGTAGCAAAATCAGGCTTTCTGGTATTCCAATCGGTCCTTTTTCTTCGCAAAATGTGGTATTTTGATGGGTTTTCTTTTCAAAATTTTTCGTAAATTTGCGCCGTATGCCGCAAATTTTGACATTTCTTCTAAAAATGTTAGAAATTTTTGCCAAAATAGAGCAAATTTGGACAGAAAAAGTGAGATTTTTGATTAAATTTGGCTCAAAGTTTAGAAGATTTGGTATACTATATGGAATGGTCAATTTTTCTTACAAATTGGTATTTGGATTGGTGGCTTTCAAAATTTCCCAGAGGCACGTCCCTACCCAAACCAAATTTGAGTACCCCCCTCCCGGGTCTTAACTAGGTTATTCATTACCTATATAGCTGGTATGATTATGGAAAATAAAATTCTGTTTGTCTTAAGCAGGTTTAAACAAATACACTCTATTTTGGTTAAATTTCTAGTTTGGGCATTATGATACTATGGTGTATTTTCTTCAAAATGGTAGATTTTGCATAATATATTATGTGTTTTAATGTGGGAAAGCGTAATCATATGGCACATATTTCACTTTAGTAAGCAAATAACAAATACTGTATTAGATGGACATTTCCAATATATGGGGAAAATTTAAGCAAAATCTAATTCCCAAAAATATTATAATATATTGCTTTTAGTGGTGTTTTATAGTTTTACAAATTTTACACCTGAAATTCGCACAATTAAATCCTTTTGCAAAATTGTAAACTAGTTTACAGTGCTCTGCCTGAAGCTATGTATAATAAACTGTATCTAATGATCCTGATTCATATTAAACTCTTGCCCTGGGTTAGAAAAGTGGTTTAGTGATCAATAATTATTGACACAGTTTTATGTAACCCCGATGCAATCTCCATTACCATCATCAGTAGCTAGCAATTGCATGTAGCACTGTAGTATGCTGGCACAGCATCGACAAATGTGCAAAATATTGTAGGATTAAGTGAAGAGTGATAAGAGTAGCTTCATTATTAAAATATCCTTATTAAAATATCCTATTTCAATAATTTTTAGTTTTCTGAGTGCGACTACAGATATCTCACATAATTCAGTACGTCTTGTTAGTGTGTCAATAAGGTTGGTAAAGAAGAAAATTGTTTGCTTTTTGCTTGTCCTCACTCTGTCTAAAGCTAAAGTTGGTCAAAAATACTTTATCATTTCTTTTTTTTCCTTTTCTAAATCATAGCAAATAGACTATCAAACATATAACATTGACATTCATAGATTTGAAGAATATTTTTTGCTTCAACTATAGTTTAAAACAAGGAATATCTCCAAAACATGTTAATATATATGACTGTTTTGTTCTAATTTGATAGAATGTAAAACTGAATTAAGACATCTTTTCTGGATAATACCAACTTCCATATTTCTATGTAAATTTCACTGATCCATATACAAAGAAATACATTGCAAAATTTTAATCATAGATCGGAACCTAGAACTTTACAGATAATTAACATGGCCTTGGAGTAGCTGTTTTGGTTTTAAGCTTGTCAATTTGTTGTATTCTTATTTTCCTTGCAACAGGTATTGCAATTTGTATCTTTCATTTTCAACAAGGTGTCAAACACATGTCATTTCTGCATCCAGGAAGGGAAACGTGATTATCAAGTATCAATTAATTGACACGTTTTGCAGAGTACATTTAACTTACAAATATTGACCGGTTTTATGACCAACAGCAGGTATGTGTACATGGATTTGTCAATATTCAATATGGTATCTAACTTAACCACATATACTGACATTGTCAAATCTGGTATCAACAATATTAAAGCAATACTATCAGGTGTTAAAAATGAAGCGCCCCCTGTCACCCATCACTTTTGATTTTTTTTAGCTTATTGGGTTTGTTTTGGGTAGATACTAATTCCTTCCAAATGATTTGGCTTAAAATTGCTTACTTTTTCTGTTATGGTCATTTGTTGAATTAAATTCGGGACCCCGTTAAGGTCATTTGTTGAATTAAATTCGGGACCCCGAATTTAATTCCACATGTATTAGTATAGGAAAACATGCATGTGCTTTTTATCCATTTTTCGGTGGCAAAACACGTTTTTGAGAAAATACACTTGAAAATGCTTTTATAATATAGTCACATTCCTTCATTTTATATTGTTTTTAGTATAAACTATTTTTGGTCAAAATTGTATAGTATTGCTTTGAGCCACAGCAGACACCTCCCTTGTTGAATTGTGGTTGGTAGTGTGTGTTCTACCAGGGTGAGATTATGGTATAACAGCCTGGAGCATATATGTGTACCGCCGCGGCAAAAGGGTCCAGTTGTCGGCTCGTACATGTTGCTCCTTGTAGCATATCTAATGTATGGTATTTGTATACATCAGAGATATGCTACAATGAGCAACATGTAGGAGTCGACAACTGGACCCTTTTGCCGCGGCGGTACACATATAATTTCCTCAAACTTCTGAAGGCCACATACACATTTTCCAATATAATAATCACCTTTGTAAAATAAAACTGACATTATTCTCCTTTTGCCGGCTTTAATATATTTTTCCTTTTGTTTTGTTTTATTGCAGGATCTTAACAAAAATGCAAAATACTTTTATACTCATATTGACAAAGTGTAGATTTTAAAGGTGCAATTCATGATTTTGATGTGACAATCCTTGCCAGTTTTCTAGCTAAATAAAAAGAAGCGTACATTATAAATATATACTGAAAATTTCACTTGATTCCGACCATTCGTTTCCAAGTTACAAGCTTTTCAGCATTTTGAAAGTCCCCATAGGCTACTCTGTTGTAATTACTGTTGGGCCCTACAATCATTAGAAAATGACACATTTTTTCACTTTTCTTAAATATGCAAGCACATATGAAAGAATGGTATGGGATCGTAAAATATATACCAGTTGACGATTCTTATAAGTTAAAAAACTCAATTTTGATAGAGGTGACCTTGAGGGTGAAAAGTGGATCATGAATTGCCCCTTAACAAGCATTGCAAGGTAATTTATGAAAAATTAAAAATTCATCATTTTCTAAAAATAAACTAAATAAATAATTTAAAGATGAATTTGAGCAAAATTCATTTCTCAACAAAATCTTGTTATATGCCTTTAAGACAACAAAAAGGTTGTTTTACCATTTTCATTCCCAATAGGATAGACAATTTCTCAATATCCTTAGGTAACTGTGAGACAAATAATAATGTTGAAGGAGCCAAAACTGATTGCTTTAACTTTTATTTCAATTCTTTTGAGATTTTTATCATAAAGTGTTAACATTACACAGCTGAAACATGTTCTGTTTTTGGAGATAAGTGAACATATGTCCTATCATGGTAATAATAAAGCATTTTGCAGAACAAAGTAATAAATATACTGTGCCATACAAAACTGCTTACAAAACATCATAACAACTGGACCAATATCACAGAAATTTGAAATGATTTTTCTCATGAAACTGATGTTCACATTTTTTTAAACCGTGAACCTTTAGCACACAAATGGTAGAATTTAAAAATCATTCCCAAATGTTACCATCTGGCACTCTGGTTAAGCTAAGCCTGCTCCCATAACATTTTCAACTGATATTTTCATCTTGATTGAGCTATGTAATTGACATATTTCAGATGAGTTTAGCAAGGAACAGTAGATTGGTGTGGTAATAATTTATGGCATCCCTCAATGACTGATGATGTTGCTAGTAAGCTTAAGTAGTAATTGCTGTGCTTAGTTATGCTTCACCAACCATGCTTACAGACATGTAGAATTTTGAATTGAATTCTGAATTTACATTCAAATTTTCTTTGAACCATGACTCACTTATTAGAACCAAATGGTTTTTGTTTTATTTTTCATCTACATAATTAATTCTTATTGCTGGTTCGTGTACAATATTTGACTAAAGTACATGTACACCAAGAATCTAGTCTCTTTATACATTAAATTTTGTTCTTTTTTGCAACTTATTATATGCTAATAAGATATTTCTTTGCACATATTATGAAAATGGCATTTCTTCAAAGAGAGCCTACCTAGAGGATTTTTTTTTTAATTTGAAAAAATAAAAAGTCTATACTATAATATTCATGAGGAGCATACTGATATTTTGTCATAAGAATGG
>JXSR01S046781.1:103191-122812 GCA_000969725.1 Ophiothrix spiculata
TTATTTTGGTAGCCATTTTGTTTTATCTTGGATTTCTAAAAATGCTCAATGATGCGGATTTTGCATCATTCAGTTCTGGAATCTATGGGTCTCAAAGACTAAGAATCAGTCAAAAACAATTGTGCAGACTCCATTTTGCAGTCAAGCCCAAAATCAAGGTTTTTCCCACAGACTATAGGCTATTGTCTTTGACAAAAGCAAAAATCCCTGGCTATTTTAGTTGTGCTTTTTCCTGTGTAAACACAAAAGGATTGTTACGGATTTCAATTTCTGAAGTGGGGATTATCTATACTTATTACCTCTCCAGTGAATAGAATAAGTAATGGATTAAAAAAATATTTTGCGAAATGCATTGTTATGCAGCAGCACGGACAGAACCATTATAACTACATAAATCCAAAAATGTTTCAATTAGCCTTCCTACAGGGTGTCAAATAGCTAAAACCTCGGAGTTTCCGGAGGCTTTGCCCCCTGGACCCCACCCGTTATTCGCTCCGATCACTTAGTTCGCTCCGCTCGCATGGTCAATCCAATTCTGTCGGTTCGTCTTCATATTGTGGCCCCTCCACTTTTGAAAACCTGGCTACACCACTGCCAGGGGCTGATTTCACTAACATTTAATGATGATCGCTAACGCCATTATGATCGCTAAACTCCACAAATGATCGCCAAATGTTGATAATATCCGCTATTTAGCGATCATTTTTTGGAGTTAGCAATCAAAACATCGCTAAATGTTAGTGAAATCGGCCCAGGCAGTCTTACCTGGACACCAACTTTGATTTGCTGCTGGTGATCTTCCTATGGACAAAGTTAACCTGTATACACACATGTACATATACACATATTTAAACAAAAGACAAGACACCAGTCATGTTTGATGGAATGTATTACACATACTATGTGTTTTTATTTATATACTTTAAATTACCATGAGAGTTTTCACAATAAGAAAAGTTACCCAGAATTCCAAAAAGAAATAAATGCTATTTTCTTCATTTGAATGATAAGGATGTAAGATAATTATAGTAAACAGACTTTCCATGTAAAATTTTGCATGCAATGGGAGCGTTCTATAAAAAATCTAGGTGCAATTCCAAGTGGCCTCAACACACATTCCAAAGCACATACAATTAATTCTACTCACTAGTTCAAATCTTATCTGGGTTCCTTGAGGGTCAAATGGCTTATTGCAACCAACAGTTATACGGAGCAACCATAGATTAAGCAATTCCCTCATTGAATATGCAATGTTCATATGTTCAGTTTTGGTTGGAATCAAATTCGCAACAATAATTGCTGCTTATATTCAAAACCATTTAAAGGTGCGTGTTCCGATCACTTTCACTCACAAAATCAAATAGGGAGATTTTGATACCACATGAAAGCGCATATTTTTCTCATTACCCCTGTAAATTTTCACGCCTATATTATGTTTCATTGAAGAGATATGGTCAAAAAAGTGCTGAATTAATGGAATATTTTGCTAACAAAAATAAATATCCTTTATGTTTCTATGGGTTACTCTCAAGACACATATTTGTCTGTAGCAATAATTTGGCTCACGATATGAGAATGAAACTTTACGATTGCTTTATATAGGTGATGACCCTTCATTCAAATATGGAAAAAGAGTATGATAATTTTGTCACCAGATCGGAATACCTACCTTTTTAAAGCTTAAAATTATCCTATATAACTTGCTACATAAGCTACCTTAATGGATACATATTTAGAAACCAGCCACCTATTTCAGATTTGTAAGCACACATACTCAAAAAGGAGGGAACAGACCAAATAACCAAGACGGGCTTTGAATACAGAATAATAAATATTACGTAAACCTGACATACATTTGTTGTAATCATTAATAACACTTTCATCCAGATTTCATCCAGTTATAGCAAAGACTTTTTACATATTCGCTATGTCAGCAAACTATTTATGCCATATGACATTTGGAAGGTTTCATTAAGTTAATAAAACAAAAAAAATTAAAGTTAAAAAACATTTTGATTAATCAATTGCATTTAATTATCCTATGCTTTTCTATCATTTTAGTATTGGGTTTTTTTTTTAGCATGAATAGATCCAAATGTATTTGGGAAAATCTGAAAAGTTCCTGTATGAGGATTTTAAAATTTGTCTTGAAAAATACATTGACAGTCATGAAAGAGTTAATTGTATCTATTAAAAATGTTGGGTTTATTATTACCCAGCCTTTTTCTTGAGATAGACTAAAAAATATTGAAACAAATAAACAGGTTAAAACTAAGAGAATCAGAGAATTATCTGGCAGAAACTATCACATACTGCACATGCAAAATTTTAAACATTTTGCTGTAGCATTGGGCCAACTACATGAAATACAGGTCTAGATCAATCCACATTTTTGTACCCAATTTGAATCTAGATCTCATTTACATGAACCTCTGATCTGGATCTGCCTATTACAGAAATCTAGATCAGGGAAATATGGATTGACCACGATATGTGTAGATAGCCCCTTGGCTCAGTTTCAACAGAATAAGGGAAATAATGTTTTTTGATAAAAATACATTTGAGGGAGATTTTTGATAAAATATTAAGATATAGCCACATTTTTTAAAACCTTTGTTTAGAAAATAATGAATTCTTTTCCAGCTGTTTCAAAATGGTGAAATCTTTTCTTTCTTTTTTTAACTGGAACACAAGTTAGCTTAGCCTGTGTCTAAACTCTGCTGATCACACAGACCCTTGACACTATACCATATTTTGAGCGCATGCTGACTGGTAGAAAATTTACTTCA
Source organism: Ophiothrix spiculata (assembly GCA_000969725.1). NCBI lineage: Eukaryota > Metazoa > Echinodermata > Ophiuroidea > Amphilepidida > Ophiotrichidae > Ophiothrix > Ophiothrix spiculata. The sequence goes on from JXSR01S046781.1 coordinate 105,981, forward strand.
AAAAAATAAAATAGAAATTTGAAACTTTATAGATATCATCTATTGTAAGGTGATTGATTATTCAGTCAAAAACTACATGTAGTATATTGTTCTATTTGAAATAGCAAGCAAAAAAAAAAGGGACAAAATATACATTCCATTTATGACACACAGATACTACCCAGTTAAAAGTTTGATTCTTACATTACTAGTCTTAAAGACAATTACAGAAATATAGTATACATTTATTATTGCACTATTGGTATTTCAATTTATACATATGTTAAATATAATATTGCTGGGATAGGAAAACTTCATTGACAATGATTTTGGTCAAGACCATGCAAAATATCAAGACAAAATACACGTATTGAGAAAACACTTATTAGCATGTTTCAGGGCCTCACTGAAAAGATACTGTGAATCTAGCTTAAAGTAAGCCATGGAACAAGTATATCCAGGTTTTTTTCAGTGTTTTAATCATACAATTTGCTGACATACATGGTGAAGGGCCAATACTGACATATGTTTTTCTGAACCCAGCGACAAGTTATAACACAAGCCTTTCCATTCATACAACAGTTTTTAATGCAAATTATCGTAATGGAACATACAAGATATGTCAAAGGCATTGTTAAGCTTCTCCGATTCAAAGAGAATTTTACGTATTGCAAAGAGCTGAGAAAATGCATACATATTATTATACTACCATAACCACATGAAATAAATCTTACTAGACGCACCTTTTAGAATGCAGCAAGTATTTACTATATGTGACCGTCCATCCCAAACCACCGGTAAATGCAGCCACTTATTTTTAACTTTTTCACTTTTCTAAATATTTGCAAAGACCATATTATAAGGATTAAAATGACACCTCAATGAACTCCACTCGATTTCAAGAAGTCAAGTTATGGTCCGTCAAAGGTTGTCAGGAAGTAAAATGTATAACTGAGATAATCACGTTCAAAGATCAGTTAGCCCTATAATTCCGGTTGATTGTTCTCAAAATATGCAGATATTTCATATTTCCAATCGTTTTCTTGAAATGAAATATTGATGGTGTTTTGAAGCAAGAACAAGGATTGTGAATCTGACAAAAAATTTAATTTCGGCAAATAACGAACTTGACACATATTTTCACCTGTAGCGCGAAATGAAGTTTGCTGCATTTACGGCTCGTTTTGAAATCGATAGCCACATATGGGATCAACATCTAAATGGTGATACATAAACTTCAGAGGCTTCAAAAATGTTAAAGTCGCAACTTTTTATGTTCATAAAATTACTGAACTGGTAAGGGTTTATGCAAATGCTAATATTCTGCAAATACTGTTACATATTAAACAAATAACTCTTCTACACATTTTGATTATATCTCAACATTCTACAAAATTTCAAGGTGCAAGGGGAATCAATGATAATTTACACTACAAGGCATAATACCTATTATCAAAACAGATAAATCTTGGACATAAGGTTAGAGCCTTATACCCTGGTCACATAAGCTTGCGGCGAGGTAATGATGTGTTTACGGCGTCATACCATGTAGATTTCAACAGAAACCAATCGGACACCGGCCGGTGTACGACCGGTGTCCGTAGAGCTGCAAAGACGCCGGAGCATGCCGCAAGAATTTAATTCTTGAGTTAAAACCTTGCGGCATGTATACGGTGTCTTCATTTATGGTCTAATAACCACCGGAGTCCGACCGGGCATCGCAAGCATTCACCGGTGTCATACCAGCGTTGCGGCTTTGCAGACGCCGGTCATAGACCGGTGGTTATGTGACCAGGGTGTCAGGAACCTCAAATGTATTTTCTATTTACGCACGTACACCACACTTGTGCGATGTTCCAGTAATGGGTCATCGCACATGTCTAAAAAGCATTGTGCATATTATGCAGGTTCACAACACATGTTCTATGTCCAAGGGCTGGGGATTATTGATTGGGAAACACCAATGAGTCCGACGTGTGCTTGTCACAACTTGTAGATATGTGGTGCCTTCATTCAAATTGTCATATTTGTATCCAAACCATATTTGAAACAAATACAGAATGGGTTACATTCTACCTTACATAATTTCAAAAAAGTATCACTGCAGGTTTTCTGTAGGATTCAATTTTGAAATTCAAAAATGGCCTAATGATTGACTCTCAGTAAAAATAAATTTGCAAGCGCTTATTTAATTTCTGCACTTGTACTTTGATCAACACCAAATAGGTGGGCCTTTTCACACCGTGAATTGATACAGAGAAGCGTGTGTGTAGCTGAACACTGCAAAACTGCAGGAGACACAGCGCTTGTCATACACGCGACTCATGCATCAGCATCTATGGCGCGCGCGTGCGTGGTATTATATTTGCTTGCGGATGAAAAAACCCTCACAATTCCCGCCTATTTAGTGATGATCAAAGTACAGCAAAACAAGATATGTTTTGGTATTTCAAGTTTGTTATGAGATTTCTGTATCATGCAGAACAAATTATCTTAGTTACATATCTTGCTTAAGAACAATATTACCGGTATGTCCATGGATTAGTCTTTGAAACACAACTTCCAAGAATTTTAAAAAACAATTGATTATTTTACATACTTACTTTTAAAGGCTAATGATATACTGAGACAATTTAAAGACCTTTATACAGACAACAATTCCCTTGCTACGACAAGCCAGAGAAGACATTGATCTGATTGATAGATATATCAAACTTGTAACACCTGTAACATCAATTTTGTCCATTATGGCTTGCCATAGTAAATTCTCCCTTAAAGATAATTGCTGAAACTAGTCTACAGACGGTATAACCCTGTATTATCCCCAATCATTTGTCAACTTTACCCTCAAACCTACCAGTTTCCTCTGAAGACCCAGTAAGAAATCACATAAATACATTTCAGATCTGCATTAAAATGGCATATTTTCCAATAAAAGGCACATACATATTCTAAACACACTTTTATAAAGCTTATCACTATAAGTCTCATTAACATTTGAGGGGTGCTCTGGCAAAATGAGAGGAAAGTCGCAAATTTCAAAATTAGAGTTTGACATATTTTAATGCTCTATAATCTCAGCTTTTGAATGATATATAATATGTCACACTTTCTTGCTCCATTCTTCATTTAGAGATTGAAACCCAAAGCAGTCCATTGAATATATAGTATTAAAAATTACCTGCAAGTCGATTTCAAAGATACTAATTACCACAGTGTATAATAGCAACATGCAATCAATTAACCGTAAATAATTGCACTTCCCGGCAAAGTTGACCTTCAAAACTTACGATATGGGTAAACACATATGCATGAAGGCATTTTATGTCAAAAACGAAATTTGACCTTTTCACCCTATATTTACTTTAGATGCCATTTAGTCAAAATGTAGATTTGTGACTTTCCTCTCATTTTGCCAAAGCAGCACATATTTGTACCTTAAACCTAATAGTTTTTCCTTGTTCCACTTCACACATAAAATGTTGATACACCAGTGTGGATTTTGTATAATGCAAAGGGGACACTGGAGCTCATAAATCTTGTTATCTGAGAATCTGTGAGTGAAGTGTTGCAAATATTTTAAATCTCGCCATATCTTATATAATCATTCTCCCTTAATATTTCTTTAAAAATCCACAGACAAGAACGAAAAGTTTTGTTCATTTAAAACATAAAAAGTTCAATGTTCATGTGGCCTAACATCACAAGTTTACAATTTAGCATTATACTTTCTGTGTACAATGCAAATCCAATACTAACTTGTTCCACACAGAAGTTGAAACTGTGAAAAATTAAGAAATTGCACTAGTTTAGATTAAAATTATATTTTAAAACGGGTAAGAATTAAAACTATGTGATAAAAGATCAAATGATATATTAAATTTATGACATGCTTAAAAAAACTTCATTAATGCAAATGATCACAGAAAATATTCTAAACACCTCACAAAAGATAAGTGAACAGTCAGTCTGACCCCCATAAATCCAAGTAAGAGCCCCTAAGTCCAACGATATTGACATATATGAAAAATATGGAATCTAGCTAAATATTGACCCGAAATTTGACATCAAAACTGTTACCATTGTATTACACCAGCCGTTTGAAATTTTGATCTCAGTTTTCATTTCTCACATAGGGTAATACACACAATAAATGGTCCAGCTCTACTCCAACGAAATGTAAAGAAAAAGTTGTGTACAGCATAATGAAATGACTGGGGATTTCATTTTAATTTTGTTCTGTATGACCAAAAATTATCAATTTGAAATGTGAGGAAAATCAATAATCAGCGAAGTGTATACTTTTCTTTTTTATTGATTTATTGAGATGATAAGAAGGAAAGTTTTAACTTATGGTTCAAGGTTCTATTGCGTATAATCATAGCCATTCGACTAAAAGGAAATAAAGTCAAACCAATTTTATCCAAAATGATAATTACATGTGTCTAAGTTTGTAAAACAGTTTAGATCGGCACAGCAGCTCTGTACTCTACGCAATATGAAAAACTCTGATCGTCTATTGATTCCACTAGGCATTGTGGTGATGCTCTATTACACTGCGGGTATACCCAAAATGTGAGAAATGAAAATTGAAAATTTCAAACGGCCGGTGTAAAATGATGGTAATGGTTTTTGATGTCAAATTTGGGGTCAATATTTAGCTGAGATTTTATATTTTTCATATATGTCAATATCGTTGGACTTTGAGGGCTCTTACTTGGATTTATGGGGGTCAGACTGACTGTTCACTTATCTTTTGTGAGGTGATTATAATAATATGAACACATCAGTGCAATCTACTCTCCATTTTTGTGAAAACTGCTGATATTTTTACAAAAAATTAAAATTGTATGAATTTTGACCTTCACAAATTAAATTTAATCATAACATAAAAAAAATTATTCACATATTCTGTAACTCATGACAAATTTATTCACATATTCTGTAACTCATGACATAGACTATATGTGACCGTCCAGCCCAAAGCAGCAGTAAATGCCAGCTCTTGTCATTTTCACTTTTTTAATTATTTGCAAAGACCATGCTTTAAGGATTAAAATGACACCTTAATGAACTTCACACGATTTCCAGAAGTCAAGTTATGGTCCGTCAAAGGTTGTCAGGGAGTAAAACGTATAACTGAGATAAACACGTTCAAAGATAAGTAAGCTCTATAGTTTCTGTTGATCGTCTTAAGAATATGCCAATTTATTTCACATTTCCTATTATTTTCTTGAAATGAAACTTTGCTGGTATTTTGTAGTAAGCACTAGGATTGTGAATCTGTCAAAAAATCAATTTCGGCAAATATTGACCTTGACATTTATTTTCACCTGTAGAGCAAAATGAAGTTTCTGGCATTTACTGCTCATACGGGCTGGAAGGTCACATATGGTAAGATCCCCTAATGTTTTTTTTATTTTATTTTTTATGGAAGCCTTTTCAACTTCATGTCCCCTCCTATACATACACTACTGCCTTGAATTTTCATCGTCAAATCACAACACTTCTTTGCTGAGCATACAGAACAAAAGAATGATGGTCCATGGTTAAAGGTGCATCCCTCAGTTGATGGAAAAACTCACACACAGACACAGATAGCACTAGGTATGATTCTGTTCCATGTAATACTTAATGGCTGAGCCTACTGAATAAAAAGAACAACCGAGGACAGTCCATGGTCCTTGGTAAGTCCTTACCAAGACACGCTACTGCCCTGAGTTTTCCATAACATCAATCACTTCTGGTCATTTCTTGGCGATGCCTATTGAACAATTAAAACAGCCGAGGACAGTCCACAGTCTGAGGTATCGAGGACAGTCCATGGTCTGAGGTATGTCCACGGTCTGTGGTATGTCCACAATCACTTGACAAGTAGCTTGAGTGTTCCTGGTCTTTAATCACTATCTGTCATACTTCTTGGCTGAGCCTATGGGACAAAAAGAACAAACAAGATCATAATTGAATAAATATTAATATTATATATCATCAATTTGAAATTTCATAAAGATCAAAGAAATGCTTTCTGGAAACCAAAACTATAATTTATTTCAACTAAATAAGTAATTAGATAAGAGTGCAGTATTTCTAATGAAAGCCTTCCAATAACACCAGGGTTAGAAGCTTTGACTGACCACTGATATAACTGTTGGGTGAATCTCCAGCCATATCCATTTTTAAATGCAAGCAAAGTAAAAAATCTGTCCTTTGCCATATCATCATCATTATCATCACCAGTCGACTACGGAGTAGGTAACTGCAAGTTTTTTTCCAGCTACAACAGTCCTGAGCCATATCTGATCACTCTTAAGGCTCAGCATGGACTCTTTTTGGGTGTACTTCAGATAGAGGGTTGCTTTCCAGGTTTCTTACTCGAGTGTTATGGAAACGCATAACAGATATCAGGCATCTGGGGTGTATTTCACAAAGACTTACGAACGTTTGTAAGTATCGCAAACTGTAGCATTTGACACTGTGTCAATTCTTTTGATGTTAAACACAATTCTACAGCCGGAGACACCATTGTGTCACACTCATAAAATAATTGCCTATCTCATATAGCTGCCATATGTCATGATGTTACATTACTACCCTACAGATATATAGTCACTGAAATTTGGTGAACTATTGAAGAGGGCTCACTTCAGTTTGAGTAAAATCAGAGAAATACGAAACATGTTTAGCCGAGTGTGCAATGTAATTGGCAGCATATAGGAATGTCACATACGGCAGCTATAAGATATAGGCAATTAGTTAATTAGCAATAATCTCATTTTCCATTGCCTTGGTCAAGACCCTCGACTCAAATCCAAATGCCAAAATGACGTCTTAAAATTTGCCATGTACACAAAACGTGTTAATATTATATAATGAACACACACACTCACACACTTCATCCCAATTGATAAAGCGTTTGGAATACACACAACTCAGGCCTGGGTCCTGGCAGCAAAGTAATAAACAAACTGAAACTGTTATTTGTAATTTTTTGTCAAAAACTAAAATGGTAATGCAGAAAAATGTTAATACATCATTGAAAATTAAAAATTTACACCATCCATTTTTTTTTTAAAGTTGGTGTTTGTTTTTTTGCCACAGCCACCTCCTCAAAAATAAGAAAAACATAAAAATATGGTGGAAAGTTTTTGTAAATTTGTAGGCGATAATGAAATGTGTCCTTATTGATGACACTTGACTTACCTCTAGATTGCCCCTTGCCTGCCGAAGTATTGTATGCGTCATAGCCACTGAAACGCAAGAAAAAATACAAAGTCATGGTAATCAAAACAATTAAAAAATTACAATGAGACAACTAATTTAACTTGTCTTCAAGATGGTTTTGTCTGTCCATACTGCTCTCTTCCTCAATGGATTGTGATAGTAGATGCTGATCCAGAAGGATGAGGTTTTTGTGTGATATAATCTCTAGATGACGTCATCTGGATGGACAGATTGTACATATGACTAAGTTAAGACAACTGCCCCCCCCCCCCTTTGCAGGGGTGCGATTGGTGTGTTTTTTTTGGACAAAATCCTGAAAAAACAGCATACAATTGGTCTAAAATGTCCCATATCAGGCTGAAAACAAATTCAATTGTAGAAATTTTGAACACAAAAACCCAAAAATCGGAAAGATTCCTGAAATATCATATTCCTGACTTTGTTCTTAAGGTTATCACTTGGTTGGTGACACTCCTTCTCCTTCTCCAGACATATTCCTTAGTCACACTTGTGTTTCTGGTGACATCCAATTCAGACGACATCATCCTGCGATAACATCACAAAACATCACTCCCCTGTATCAGTCTTAACCATTACAATCCTCTGAGGAAGTATTAAATAGTATGGGCTGTCAAAAAGTTTATAATTAACTCAACTTACATTGGTCAATAATGGCCTGTTCCATGCCTACTTTCATCCTATTGGTGGCTGACAACTTCTCCAGGGCGCCCTTCATCGTCTTCTCCTGAGCTAATAATCGCTTCTTCAGTTTAGCAATCGTTTCATCGTTTTGAGGAAGCCTATTCTTCCAGAAGAGCGATAGATGATGACTACATTCTTCCAGGTGAGACAGCAGGAATTTGACATTGTTTAGTAGCTCCTGGTGCTTTTTGCTTGACATTGGATCACCCTGTAAGATGTATTAATACACAATGTATGAGACTTATTGGTTGCTGAGTTACAAGGCATACAATATTTCAGAAAATGAGGGGTTAACTGTGCCCTTAAGCATAATTCTACAGCCGGAGATACCATAGTGTCACACTTATAAAATAATTGCCTATCTCATATAGCTGCCATATGTCATGATGTTATATTACTACCCTACAGATATATAGTCACTGAAATTTGGTGAACTATAGAAGAGGGCTCACTTCAGTTTGAGTAAAATCAGAGAAATACGAAACATGTTTAGCCGAGTGTGCAATGTAATTGGCAGCATATAGGAATGTCACATACGGCAGCTATAAGATATAGGCAATTAGTTAATTAGCAATAATCTCATTTTCCATTGCCTTGGTCAAGACCCTCGACTCAAATCCAAATGCCAAAAAAGACGTCTTAAAATTTGCCATGTACACAAAACGTTTAATATTATATAATGAACACACACACTCACACACTTCATCCCAATTGATAAAGCGTTTGGAATACACACAACTCAGGCCTGGGTCCTGGCAGCAAAGTAATAAACAAACTGAAACTGTTATTTGTAATTTTTTGTCAAAAACTAAAATGGTAATGCAGAAAAATGTTAATACATCATTGAAAATTAAAAATTTACACCATCCATTTTTTTTTTAAAGTTGGTGTTTGTTTTTTTGCCACAGCCACCTCCTCAAAAATAAGAAAAACATAAAAATATGGTGGAAAGTTTTTGTAAATTTGTAGGCGATAATGAAATGTGTCCTTATTGATGACACTTGACTTACCTCTAGATTGCCCCTTGCCTGCCGAAGTATTGTATGCGTCATAGCCACTGAAACGCAAGAAAAAATACAAAGTCATGGTAATCAAAACAATTAAAAAATTACAATGAGACAACTAATTTAACTTGTCTTCAAGATGGTTTTGTCTGTCCATACTGCTCTCTTCCTCAATGGATTGTGATAGTAGATGCTGATCCAGAAGGATGAGGTTTTTGTGTGATATAATCTCTAGATGACGTCATCTGGATGGACAGATTGTACATATGACTAAGTTAAGACAACTGCCCCCCCCCCCCTTTGCAGGGGTGCGATTGGTGTGTTTTTTTTGGACAAAATCCTGAAAAAACAGCATACAATTGGTCTAAAATGTCCCATATCAGGCTGAAAACAAATTCAATTGTAGAAATTTTGAACACAAAAACCCAAAAATCGGAAAGATTCCTGAAATATCATATTCCTGACTTTGTTCTTAAGGTTATCACTTGGTTGGTGACACTCCTTCTCCTTCTCCAGACATATTCCTTAGTCACACTTGTGTTTCTGGTGACATCCAATTCAGACGACATCATCCTGCGATAACATCACAAAACATCACTCCCCTGTATCAGTCTTAACCATTACAATCCTCTGAGGAAGTATTAAATAGTATGGGCTGTCAAAAAGTTTAAAATTAACTCAACTTACATTGGTCAATAATGGCCTGTTCCATGCCTACTTTCATCCTATTGGTGGCTGACAACTTCTCCAGGGCGCCCTTCATCGTCTTCTCCTGAGCTAATAATCGCTTCTTCAGTTTAGCAATCGTTTCATCGTTTTGAGGAAGCCTATTCTTCCAGAAGAGCGATAGATGATGACTACATTCTTCCAGGTGAGACAGCAGGAATTTGACATTGTTTAGTAGCTCCTGGTGCTTTTTGCTTGACAATGGATCACCCTGTACGATGAAAAGAAAAATACAATGTTGTCATTTTGAGGAAACTTATTCTTTCAGAAGAGTGATAAATGATGACTACATTCTTCCAGGTGAGGCAGAAGGATTTTGACATTGTTTAGTAGCTCCTGGTGCTTTTTGCTTGACATTGGATCACCCTGTAAGATGTATTAATACACAATGTATAAACGTAAATAGATGCATTTTGTAGGATTGTGACTTTCATAATTATTTATCATTTAGTTTGACAAATCCAATGAAAAATTCACTCACATTCTTTAGCTTTGGCCATCTTGGCTGATGGCTTGATCACTAAATGCTAAAAAATAAAAATGACGCAACATCTGAGTGGGTGTTTTAAATTAAAAATTCCCATTCTGAAGTCATTTTTTAAAAATTTGATATTTTTACCTTGTCTGGAAGCCCAAATGGACAAAAAAAAATTGTTAAAGTAAAATTTGGAACTTGAGTACTTTTTGGAAAGTAGAAACAAATGTCCCGGTTCGGTTTTCTAAATTTTTTGATTTTTATCTTAATTTTCAAAATATTGCAAAAAATAAGTCAAAGGTTTTTGGCAATATTTCAAAAAAATTAAATAAAATGAGAATCAAAGCAAATTTTACTTAGACTTTCCAGAATGTTTTGTTGCCAAAAATGTTGTCTAAAATTAACATCACAACTTAGTTCTGCATGCAAATTTGCTTCTAGAATTGTATACTTTGAAATTGATTTGATTTTTAGTTGGCGAGTTACAGAGTAAAATCCTTCCCAAAAATGAAGGGTTGACTCCAACTTTAAAAAGAAGTACATCAATTTCAACTCACCCTTCCAATTGCTAGTTTAGTTTCCATTAGTTTAGCTAAAGCGCACCCTTCTGTTATACTACGATGGATAGCGTTATAGGTCGTCAGTGTACATATAGCATAGAGCGTGTCCCCATCGCTGCCTATATGGCTGGCTTCTGCTGCTCCGTTAGTAATGTGTGTTGGAATGTGAATACTGCTACCCCCATGTCCTATAATGGCAAAAAAATTAAGAAATATGAAAATATGGCATTTGGTGAATTTTCAAGATTTTTTGTTTGCAGGGTAAAGACAAATCTGATTACCAGCATTCTAAAATACAATTTGGTCACTTTTTTAATAGTGAAGACCCAAATTTACTAAACAAATGATGAAATACACGGTGGGGCTAGGTGTTTGGTCGTTTGGTAGTACATATAGTACCTATAACAGAACTTAATGAAAACTTTTAAATTTTGACTGAAAATACCAAGAATGTGTGCAAATTTCAGAAAGAACAAATAAAAAAAGGAAAAGTTTCAGGTTTGTACACATAGAGGTAGAGGTAAGGGTAAATAAAGGGAAGGCTTGTCGGAGTGCCAATCTCTCTTTTGAAGCGATTGGGCCAGACTCCAGTTTTTATTTTGTCATATTTGCGGCGAGGGGATCGCAACACCTCCAAGCTTTTAGCCAGGATTTGAAAGTAGGGCGTCCAAATTCGCGGCCGGGCGAACAGGCCGGCTTCAATCAAAACATTGTGACGTCAGCATCATTAATATTCATGCTTGACAAAGAAGTCGAGTATTACGTTCGCGCTAGTTGTAAACAAAATGGCAACTCACTGGGGATCGAACAAAGAAAAAACGTGATATAAAACCCATTTTAAGTTCATAAAGTACATTAAATTGGTCAGATTTTGTGATGATGATGATTATTGAAGATAAATTCTAACTTTCAACGTCGAAATTCGTATGGTAAAACGTATTTTTTGACACCTTAGGCATTTTACAGGGCGTCTTTTATCGTGACAGGCCGTCCAAAAGACGGCTTGACGGCTCTCTGGCTAAAAGCTTGAACACCTCCCTTCCTGCGAGTCTGTTACCTTCCCAGCACTGTAGAATGCTGGTACCAATTTGAAACCTTGAAGCATGTGATGGCATGTGTCTTGGTCAAGGACACTACACACATCATCCATCGGATTCGAACCCACAACGCTCAATGAAGGATGAATTAAGGGACTGGCCTAGATTCATCCCACTAATTTTTTACCTACATATTTTTTACATGAATAGGTAGAACATGTTTATAGTAATATTACCTGCAAGTAGTTTTCCATGATTTTGAGGAATATTAGAGAAAATTGCAATTCTTTACCTGCTTTAAAAAGATGTGAAAACTAGTGTTTCTAGTTTCAAAATTTAAAAACATTTTGTTTCTACACATTATTTTTGATGAAATTGTTTCTCTTTTAATATGTATTAAATTATCTCGAAGAGCTTTGATTGATTTTTAATCTGGTAAATCCAGATCTGAGGTACAAATTTAGGATTCGAAAAACACAAGATACTCACACCATCATCAAAAAATGATATATTGCAAATTAGTTATCTCTCAATTTGAGCCATTTCTGTGTAAATTTTTGTACTTTTTTGGATATAACTACACTTTAAAGCTTTATTTAGAGCATTTCCATAACTTTCTAATTCTAAGTGGAATCTAGGCTAGTCCCTTTAAGAGTCAGGAACCTACACCGCTAGGCCACGCATTTCCCGTATGTACACATAAGTGTATAAAACGCAGGGTTCAAAGGTTAACAATAAGTGACGTTTCCTACTCACCAGGAGGTATTGAATAAAACTGTGGTTCCTCTATTTCAGCCCCAAGGTCATGGTTATATTGGTATGATCTGGTGCTGTGAAGTCTATCACTAGGGTCCCGCATGGTGACATGTGATCTGTCGTTATAGTCCTGCCTATTCATGTGTGACCTGACTCCATTGCTAAGAATCTGCCTGGTAACGTGTGACCCGTCACTAAAGTCTTGTCTAGTAACATGTGGTCCGTTGCTAGGGTCAGTGTGTGACCTGCCTCTATTGGTAGGGTCCTGCTTAGTGACGTGCGATCTATCTTCAGTGCTGTTGTTTTGATTACTAGTTCTAGAATATGATGATTTCTCTTCTGAAAAATAAATAACAAGTTATCAGCATGTTAAAAAATATGAATTGCACCAGCTGAATTTCCTGCCTGATGTTGTTATGAATAGATGGCACTCTACCCTAGGGTTTTGTGGTTAAGAGAAGAAACTTGCCATAATCGGAAGATTTGAAGTTTTAGCCACAAAATCTAGTAGTCCTGCCTGTATTCTTTGAACGAAAACACACGTAAATGAGTTTGAGGTGCAGATGCCATGACTTTGCCGACAAAGCATTGATATGTGTGTCAGCTCACATCAAAACCCCTGCTTGATGAACACTTTGAGTACAGTTTTCAAAAAAACTCAGCCAAAATTAGTAAACAAAATTACTATTGCATTGCTAAAAACACCTCAATAGATAAATAGCAAGAACTACTTCATATTCAAAATTTAACACATTTTTAAAGTCACATCATAATAGTGTAATGTACTTTTTCAATAGAATTCAAATACTTTCTTGCTTTCTCATTGGCTATGATATACCGGAGCATTTATGAATACCTGGTTGGCTGTACATACTGTAAACAGGGATGTTTTCGCGAGCAGAATTTCTTGCAAAATGCGACAATTATGACCTTTCCAAGTGTGTTAAATTAGCGTTTTTAAGCTTCATTACATTTACCTACACATAAAATGAACATATTTGCGAAGTGTTATATTAACAGTTAGATGATTATTCGTGACATTAGTGAAAATTAAACCTTTGGGAAAATAACCCTGTTTACAGTACACTCAACAAAAGCACACCATCACATGAATGTCAGAAATGCAATAGCTGCTATTTGTCATAAATTTGTCTCATAGACCAAAAAGCATCAAGTTTTGGGTCAGTGACTCTTTAAATTTATTGTTCTTCATCTGACAGCGGAATCATTTTAAGAGCCACTGATTTACAGGAGACACATTTTGAGGGTGCTTAAATTCTAGTGAAAAGGTATAAAACTAAATATGACATATGGCAGCTTGCATATATGACTTGGATTCACTTTACAACACATACCTTTAAATAATTTCCTTTTTGCAGTACTGTCTCGTCTATGGTCCGTTATTTCAGTCGTTACCAATGTATACGTCGTTGACGGTGAAGATTTGGTCCCATTCCTATCGGACATCATCTCCTCTAATCGTTGTCTGAGGGCGTTGTTTGTATCTATACTACGCTCTAGTTGGATTCGTAGATGCCTTATTTCTCGTAACAATTCAGTCAGGTCTATTCCTGATGTCGGATCTGTCAGGCGGGTTGGTGGACTATTCCCTGATGTGCCCTCTTTACCTTTAGAATGAAAAGCAGACGGACAGAAATATGAAAATGTGAGTGCGCTTCCATGCAAAATTTTGGAGGTGTGCTCCAAAATGATAGCACACCATTGGCGCAAAAGCCGTGAAAATCTGTGAGAAAAAATGCTTTTTCTTGCTTTACCCCGCCAATTTTTAGCCTTAGTTTTTTAATTTGGCGCAAACACCTCTTCAACTTTGTAAAAATTGGTCAAATAGGTGCAAGCCTAAAAACCTTAAGAGGGGACGCTATACTTTGATCAACACTAGATAGGCGGGAATTGTGAGGCTTTTCTTCATCCGCAAGTAAACATAATTTCACTTACACACATGCCATAAATACTGATGCACGATTCATAAGTACAATGTGCGCTGCATCTCGTGCAGTTGTGCTGTGTCCAGTTACGTAAACGCTCATCTGGATCAATTTACAATGTGAATCGACCTGCCTATTTGGTGTTGTTCAAAGTATATACCGGTACAAGTATTGTCCTTTCATAATTACTAACTAAAATCATGCATAAGATGGTTTTACTCAGATAGACTGAATGAATTGATTGTTATGTTTCTCATAACAAAGGGGAAGTGATTGGCAATCAGAAATCTGCAAGTTAAAAATGGCGGGTTTCCACCAGGTTCAAACCTGATACCCCAACTAAATTATAACTGAGTCAAGCCACTGAGCACACGCTTTGGTGATCATTACTAACCATGGTCTATGATGTATTTGGACTTGGGCGCAGGACTCATAATCAGTAGTTCTAAGTCTCTTTTGAGTCCTGTTAGAGCCAACATGTTCAACATGTTATATCTTTTGGCAAGGCATATATTCTTAATTGTTTGTTATATGTGATGACTCACCCCGAAAAGGGGGACTTTACGACAGAACACTTTTCAAGAAACTGATTAAAATAGGGAGCGAAAAATAAAGAAAATAATAAGAATTTCCAGCAGATTTTCTGTTGTAAAATTTGATCACCTCGTACAATTTCAACAACCAAGGTGTCATTTTTGAAGCTTATAAATGCTCTAACAGTTGAAATGATAAAATCAAAATTGATATCATCTGCAAAGTCCCCCCTTTCGGGGTGAGCCATCACATATGGTTAGGTACTAGAAAATAATCCCTTGACTACTGTGTGATGATATTAGTATGTCCAAATGATTAGAATGATTTTATCCTTATGATAATGGAAAAATGTAAAGTGTTTTGATCTTTAAGAAAAGTGCTATTTAAGGATTTTTAAAAAAATCTTTTGGCAAATATAATACTCTGATCTCTGTTGATGTGTTGATGATATAGGCTTACTTTTTTGCTGCAGTTGTTCATAGACATTGAGTTCAAATCGTAGCGAGTCAGCCAGTTGGACATTTTCCTCAAGTTGTTCTTTTAATCGTTGATTCTCTGTTGTCATTCTGCAAAAAAAAAATTGAACTGTTAAAACAATATCTCACTCCCTTCATGACAACAAAACACCAAGGTATTCCACACCTGAAATTGAATATTTCTTTTTACCGGTGATCAATAGTTTGAAACGACATGAAACTGTGCAAGATATGGATCTTGGTCACTTAGTGCTGACTGGCGTAAAAACAGAAGAAATCCAACCGAACAAATTAGTACTGATAAAGTACTCTAAGCAGAGTGTAGGAAACATCAATATGAGTAAAACAATTTACTTATTTCGTTTTGATACAAATTGTATTATAAAGTTTCAATTTTAATGTTACCTTACTAACCTAATGAACATACAATATAATAGACCTTTTCAAACAGCGATCGGAAAACTTCGGAGAACATGGTCGCGCTAGGCTGCGTATCTGCGTCCCTGAGCCACCAAATTCGGAATCTCATGCATAAATTTTGACAACGTTGCAAGCTGTTGCGTCCCTCGGGACTCAGTGTAAATCTTATAATTGATATTTTTCGTCGTATACAAGTTTACTTTTTTATGAATGAAAATTGTCGTCAGTACTTCATATTATAATATGGGTAATAATAGATATCTATCATGAATAATTATAATTATTCATGATCTATTATTACCCATATTATAATAGTCTCTATATCAATTTTTTTTATTAATTTTCCAACATTTTGATATTTAACACACCTTGAAAGTCACAAGATTTACGAAAAAGATCGAATTTTATCAACATAAAATGGCGGAAGGCAACACTCTGCACTTTGGAAAGATAATTTCTTCCGTGAAATATGATCAACGAAAAGCATTTACTTCTTGGAATCCATGCATTATGAGAGATTCACACCAACATAAAACAACTCTTAATTGCTTTCAATAATATTATCAGGTATGAAACTCCAAAAAAATATTACAAATACGTCTCAAAACTGACTTTTACAAAAATGTCAACACTGCCAAATTCTGCAGTCTTGCACTCGAAAGTCCGAGATCGCTTCCAAAGTCGGACTGAAAACTATTGATGTCTCAAAAAGTATTACTTCTAAAGTGTCAGTTTTCATTCAAAACAAAGATATTTGGAATATGAAATTATGTTTAAAATCACAAGTTATGACGATCACGGAAATATCAGCTATCACATAAAAAGCTTGTAAGCTTAATAACATACAAATTGCATTGTGAAAATCAATGGTAAAACAACACAGCAGGGCAAGGCGATTTTTGCCTTGCATTTCAAAACAAAATGAACATGGATGCAAATCCAAGGTTCATTACAATATAAATAAATGAACAAATAGATAAATAATGACATAGATAA
>JXSR01S046781.1:129793-145968 GCA_000969725.1 Ophiothrix spiculata
ATCAGTAATTCTAAGTCTCTTTTGGAGTCCCACTATAGCCAACATGTTATATCTGTTGGCAAGGCATATAATCTTAACTGTTTGTTATATGTGATTACTCACCCCGAAAAGGGGGACTTTGCGACAGAACACTTTTTGAGAAAAATTTGATCGCCTTGATCAATTTCAACAAGTAAGGTGTCATTTTAAACCTTAGAAATGCTCGAACAGATAAAATGATAAAATCAAAATTGATATAATATGCAAAGTCCCCCCTTTCGGGGTGAGCCATCACATATGTGACCCGTCATATCCAAAGGTACCCTAAGGTCGGCAAAATCCAAATTGATTTTTTGGTCTCATCTGAAAGCTGAGATTTTAAGCTTTAAAATGACACCTTAATGTTGGTTATTGGATGTTCGGTTGCGAAGTTACACCTAAATTGGTAAAAGGCATTGGGCTGATTCGGAAAACTATAGGTCTGAGAAAATCGAGTTTAAAGTTTTTGCACTTAGTAAATCTTGAATGGAGAGAGGATTTTTAGCTTGGTTTTTAATACATTTTTGTTATGTTTTGGATGTTGGAACCTAATTAATATGATAGAATACACTTCAATGATAACATATCTGGTGAAATTAGAAATTCGACCTTGGACGTGATTTTTGAGTATGCTTAGCTTCAATGGCCCGTATCTCGTAATGTACTATGCCGGTATTAAGGTACCTTTCGATATGACAATCCACATATGGTTAGTTACTAGGAAAATAATCCCTTGACTACTGTCTGATGATATGAGTATGTCCAAATGATAAGAATGATTTTATCCTTGGTAAAGTGTTTTGATCTTCAGGAAAAGTGCTATATAAGGACTTATTTTTTATGAAAATCAACATTTTCAGGTCGGTCATGCTTTACTAAATCATTGTGAAGTCATTCATCAACTGATTTCCATAATTTTGGTATCAATAGAAAGAAGAAACCCTACCCTTTATTATATTATGGTATCAAACAACTAGACTTTGATCATGTCATTAAGATTTGCTGGGCCCTATAACCCTTCAAATGCTGGGATTTAATTATGTCGCATGTCTCAATTTTCTCCATGCAGCTTTTAAACGGGGAGGTAGATGACATCAATGGCCACCTGTAAAGAAAGTAAAACTACCATTTCTGCACCATAATGTACATAAAGACGAGTGACTATTCTGACAAAATTTCATTGATATAGCTCTATCCCTTTTGGGTAAAGTTTAAAACTTTTTGATACCCCCTCATATAATACTCTGTATCTCTATTGATGTGTTAATGATATAGGCTTACTTTTTTGCTGCAGTTGTTCATAAACATTGAGTTCAAATCGTAGCGAGTCAGCCAGTTGGACATTTTCCTCAAGTTGTTCTTTTAATCGTTGATTCTCTGTTGTCATTCTGTCAACAAAAAAATTGAATTGTTAAAACAATATCTGACTTCCTTCATGACAACAAAACCACCACGGTATTCTACACCTGAAATTGAATATTTGGACCAAGTGTACTTTAGGTCCCATCCATAATTTTAGGGTTATGGTTTAGGGTTACTGTTAGGGTTAGTTTAAGGTTAGGGTGTAGGGTTAGGCTTAGTTTTAGGGTTAGGGTATAGTTTTTGATGGGACCTAAAGTATACCTTTTCCGAATATTTCTTTTTACTGGTGATCAACAGTTTGAAATGAAAATGACATGATGCAACAAATCCACACTGTGCAAGATTTGGATCCTAGTCACTAGGTGATGACTGACATAAACAGACAAAATCTAATACACCAAATCAATTCTGATAAAGTACTCTGCCCAGAGAGTAGGAAACGTCAATGTGAGTAAAACAATTTACTTATTTGGTTTTGATCCAAATTGTATTATGAAATTTTAATGTCACCTAACCTAATGAACTTATAATATAATAATAATAATAATAATAATCTCTTTATTTATTCATGGTACTTGTTCAATATACAATTTGTTCAATATACAATTTGTAAAATTATAATTAAAATTACAATTATTGGTCATGATTATATAAAATTACTAAAACACACATTTCTTAACATAGATATAAAATGAGAATAACTAAAACACAGGGATAAAACAAGTACGTTGATATTTACAGAACTTGGTTTTGGGATAGAACTAAAAAAATGTCAACAAAAAATATAAAATACCAGGGATAAAACAAGCACATTTGTATTTACAGAACTTGGATTTAAGAAACTTATTTAAGAAACTAAGTGAGAGTTTTGTTGGACCATTCCTGCTCCAGAAAAACATTGTGGTTTGTCAATGGTGTACAGATCCCGAGTACAGGTTTGTATTTGATCTCAAATGTTTTGTACCTGATAGGACCGCATCTTTTTTCCAGAAACTGATTCCAGAAAAGCCTCATAATTCCCACCTTTCATTGGTATATTTCGGTGAAACGCTCGAGGGGGATAGTGATATAATGACCTGTAGAATACATTTCAAGACCTAATTCCAATTTTTTCCAGAAACTGATCCATGCACCTTTAAATGGTATTTTTCAGTGAAACACTTGAGGGGGATTGTGATATAATGACCTCTAGAATACATTTACCTAATTCCAATTTTTATTTTACTTTTTAATTTCAGAAAAATGAACCACACACCTTTAACATGCCAAAATCCATGCACCTTTAATCTGTATTTGTCAGCGAAGACCCCACAAAAGGTGTAGACCCTCCCCTTCACCAACTTTCATCAAAATTGTGTCCAAGTTCCATGAAAATCTGACAAAGTATATGAATTTTGTGATCAATCTTATTGTTGACCTCTGACCCCATTTCAGTTGGGACTACATGTGTGCCCCTACCCAAGGACCATTGTGTCCAAGTCCCATGGGAATCAGTCAAAGTATGTGAGAATAGTGGCACAATGAAAAAGGTTAACATTGTTAACAACGCCAGACAGACACACACACATACTACCAAAGTAATACCTATGTGGTCATCTTTCAGCAGATGACACAACAAAAACACACCTAAGCAGTGCAGTCAGAAGGGACTATTTACAACCTGAAAGCATACAGGGACTTTTGAGGGGTCTTCTGATGCAGCTACCAACTACCAACCATGAAAGCTAACTCCGAAATGACTTTTACCTTTGTAATTTGATCCTATTCTTGGTAGTTTCCTCTGTTAGTTGTCGAATGATGTGCTCTTTCTCTCGTATATGTTCATTCAAAGTGTTGTTCTCTTCTTTTAATTCTATGTTGGTCTGGTACAGGTGAATATTGGTTGTACCTTCGTGAAAGAAAAGAAAATCATGAACTTTGAAAAATGAAGCAGCAAAGATTGACTCAAGTATTGTTTTTCAAGTACTTTCATGTATTAACTATTACTTTTTATGTAATGTGTCTTCTATAGGACAAACAATAATACATTGGACAGTGTAACCAAAAATCCATAGTGTAGGGCCATATTGTTTGTGAATGCAAGCCCTGCCATGGATTTTTTTGTTTTAATTGTCCAATAAATTAAAACTGATTTTTTTAAACTACAGAAAACCTTTATAATTATTTTAATTGTAACAATTCGACTTCTCAGCTACAACATGGTACCAAAAAAATCATTTTGACCAAAATGTGAGATACGAGGTTTTGTCGTGATGCTGAAAAATTATTTTATTTGGAATGCGCTTTCATAATCTACATTATAAAAATGATAATATTAACTGCATTTTAAGCCACTACAGGATTTAAAATTAGGCTAAATAGATTTTAATGATGTAGGTTATAGGCCATGTTCCTTTTAGCTACTTAACTGCTGAATCATTGTAAATGTACAGAACAATAGGTTATTATTGGATAATTTTTTATAAAAGCTGCTTGAAATTATTCATGTCCAAGACTTGGTGTACAGTACAACGTAAAAACTACACGCGGGCGACGGGCGATTCCGCCCGCGAGACATATAAAATTGCCCTTGTGAGCACCATAAACGGGGTGAAAAATTAAGTTTGTAAAAATCCCATAAAGTCGCCCGCCTAATACCTCATGGCTAACACACCACTCCACCATCGAATTAAATGCTAGCAGTGTACCCTGCGTTTTTCCCTTTGGCTTTGCCTTTGGTGGCATTTTATTCTGAGTGTTTTTGTTTTGATAGATCGTGTGATCGTGTGTAGTAGTTTACTTTCATGAAGGACAGATGAAAATGTCAAATGATAATCTCATTCCATCGTTTGTGTAACCAGACAGTCGTTGTATATATCGGTACGGCAAACACACGTGGTAATGAGTCTCGATCAATTGCGATACCCTCTCTAGGCAGTAATGAACGATATGACGTCTCATCCAGGGAATTTCCTCGATCAATTGCGACACCCCTCTAGGCAGTAATGAAATATGACATCACGAAAAGGGATTCCCCAGGTAAACAAACAAGGCCGCTGCGACAAATGCGATAAGCAAGTACGAATTTTATGTTTTTGGGTTGAATTTTCTTGCGATTTTTAAATGTTAAGGTAGCTCTAACGGCTACGGTGTCCTGCACAGAATTGGTTAAAAATTTAACAGAATGTGCTGAATGATGAAAAAAACTTGTATTCCAAATTTTGATTTTTTTCCGCCAAAGTGTTTTCGAGTTATGATATTTTTTATTTTCCATTTCCCATAGACTTTGTACATGGCAAATTTGGCCACCATGAAAATTTCACAAAATTTGTCAAATTTCTGAAAAAAATGCTATTTACAAAATAATTTTTTTCTGTGGCAGTGGTTCACAAATGAAACTAATTTTTCTTTCTTTGCATTGCAAACTGATCACAGATTGTCATAAATTTACAAACGGGAGACTTCTAATGTTTCTACTTCCCAAATTTTATTGCGTTAATTTCTAGAAACACTGAATAGCCAGATGTCTCAGAATTTTCACTCATACTTCCCATGCTTCAATTTTGACAAACAAGGTGTCAAATGAAAGCTTATCAAATTTGCAACAATCTCTCGTTGGCTTATAAAATTAAAGTGTTTCTAGAAAATTTTATAGGTGTTTGAAAATATGCCTAAATTTAGAAGCTAAAAAATCATTTTTCTTGATAATAAAACACTTTATGGCAAAAAGCCCACGAGAGAATTTAGCTCTTGTGACCCTTCACCAGATCCTAAAATTTGAATGTCATGCACATTCCCTCTTGACATGAAAATTCAAAAACTCTGATTTTTTAGGGAATTTTCAAAAAATAAAGAAAAACATAAGAAATTGGCCGAATATTATAAAACTTATTAAATGTTACCATTGAAGGGTTTTCTTTATATGGAAATAGGTTTTGGTTCCCATTCCCCAAAACAATTCACTTTATAGCTAATTTTTTGACATGAGTAAATAGCCGTTCAAGCTACCTTAAAATGGATATTTTAAATAAATAATTTATTTATTTTCAGATTTATACTTATCTCTCTTTATATATACTATTATCATGACCAAAAAATGTACATGCATGTGTGCAGGTGTGGGTAGTAAGCTTACATGCACAGCCAAAAAGTGACCTGCATTTGTGCATGCGCACACGTGGTATTTCGAACCTGATGAGCAAATGATTCAGAAATTGTTCTTTATTGTAACTTAATAGTTCACCATTGCATATATAACTAAAAAGTAAGTACAAACGATCAGTCATTGCAAACGATAGTGGATCAGTTTCCACATACTAAATAAATACTATCAAGAGATTACTCAAACATTTTCAAAGTGGCCCTGGTCTTGCTAAAAGTAGCCCTCGTAACCACTGTTCACGAGGGCTTTTTTTCTGGGGAAAATGCAAAAAAAGCCCTCGTTGAAATAATTTAATTTTTACCCTGATACTGTATAGAGGGAAATTTTCGCTGGGGTTTTATTTTCACTCTTGACTTCTCAACTGTGAAAACAAGAACCCGCTAAATAGTATTTATACATAAGACATAAATGGACAGATGCTTGAAACCATGAAAATATTAACCCCCAAAAAATATGGCTCAGTGAAAACTGTGAAAAATTAACCCCTCTATAATATTCCTCTATACATACAGTATATCACTCATACCTACCTTCAGACTGTTCCTGATCAGACCCAGCAAGCTTAGCTTCCAACTGTTCCCTCAATCTATCATTCACGTTGATGGACTCTTCAAGACGTTTCCTCAAGGCTCTTATTTCTTCTAAATGCTCACTTAACACATCATTGGGATCAGATGGAGCCCTGTCATTTATAACATCAGTTGATCCATCATAATACCCATCCAAGACTTTACGATAAATCGCCAGCTCAGTTTTCAACGTTTTACTTAATCGTTCTGTTTCTCTGAGTTTGGTCTTCAGGTGACTAATCTCTGTCCTAGCACTTGCACTGGACTCATCACCACTACCTGAGTGTGAGTTTCTACCCGAGTGGAATTGAGAAGCCATATCAGGTTCATCAGTATCACTCTGTGTGACATTATTTGGTGGCTTGTCACTGCCGGGAATGGTGTGTGATCTGGACATTGAGGAATGATTTACTTGTTCATGTACAGAGCTACTTTTGGGAATCCTGCTGATAGAACGAGCTTGTCGTAATTGCTTGCGCAGGGTGCTGATAGTTTTGTTTTTATCTTCTACTTCTTTGGAAAGTCTGAAATTGAACAAAAAAAACAGCTTTAGATATTAAAGAATAAACAAGTGTGATCAAGAATAGACCAAACTGTTTATCACATGTGAAATTGAGAGTTAATTTGATTGGAAGCTTAAGTGGCGACTTCCAATTTTGCAGAAAATACCAAAGGGTCCATTTGTTCTGAACTCTTGTTTCTGGCAACATTGAACATTAGATTTCAAAAACAAGCTGTGCAAGTGAGTTCAGCACAATAAATATTATTTCAGTTTGGCGGAACTCACAATTTGGATACGTATCTGAATTTGGATACTCACGTATCAAAATTCTGATACACGTATCAGAATAAGGATATGGAGGGGTATCTGAATTCTGATACGCCTGTCGCTGCGCAGGTAACAAATCGATAGCTGATATCCCATTTCAGCTGTTTTAATCCAAATTCAGATACGGGTATCAGAATTTTGATATGGGGTATCTCCATCGAACTGATTTATCTCACCCAAGCGAGCAAAGTGAAATATTCTTCTTCACTTTTGTAGAGAAACAATGATATGAAGTTGATGATTAAAGTATACAAATTCTGAAGGAAAAAAATGATTTGAAAATTCATAGGAGACATCAGATTTTTACTAAAATCAGTGATATTTAAGAAAACGGCAAAATTCTATTTTAATCTACTGTCTCAAAAAGATGTGTGCTACCCCGGGTGTACTACACATCATCTGGTATAATACAAAACACAAAAGCAGCATTGTCTCGAAGCTTTTTCTCAAGCGGGTGCCGGGCAATTTTTACCCTATGGTTTCTGACTTGTTGCACCTACTTGGGCAGAAAAAAATAGACCAAGACGGCAATATTTTCCCTACTACAGTGCCCGGGTCTTGCCGTATATAATTGTTTGTCCCTAGTATGAGTCAACATTTGTGAAGAAAATGATTGGAAACAGAGACATTTTCAGAAAACAATAAATATTTATCCGAAAAAATCAAACAAGTTCTTCTTTTCTTGATAAATTCTTGATATCCAAATCAAAATTGGAATCATGAAATACTGGTTTTCTGGATTCTGTTTTCCGGCGCCTGGACCATGTCGGCTTAAGAAAAAGCTTGATTGGCTCCTTACCTTTCTAGATCCCTGCTTGTTTCCTCTGCCACCTTTTGGTTCTCTGCCAGTAAATCGCGTAATTTCTTGTTGAGATTTTTCCTCTCCTGTAATTCTTTGCTAAGTTTCTTTAATTGCTCTTCCTTAGCTACATCAAGTGATTGGTTACTCAACCCGGCCTCCTGAAATATTCAACAATCAAGCTGTTTGTAACACTATTTTATATACCTCACTCACACAGAGGTTTTGCATTTCCTAGGTTAAATGCATGCCACATGATAGTTTGACCATAATTTTCACTCAAAATTTAGTTAAAACTAGTCAAAATACTATATTTCGAAATGTGCCCAATTAAAGTGGGCATTAATTTAATAAGAACCAAAATTTGCACCCATATAGATTAATCCTGATGTAGGTCACAGAATTTGGTATCTCTATTTTAAGCGAGGTCGTCAGACCGCTGCAATAGATTTAACAATCCTTTTCGAGAACAGTCAATACTGTACACTGTACTATGACTGCATAATGGCTAATTATTGTGCCTTATTTAAGGTAAGATGAAATGGTGATCAAAATATAGTTGCTGCACATGCACAGTGCATTGATATGACGACTGCACTTATATGGAAGGAAGGAAGGAAGTAGAGGTCTATATCAGAATGACAATCAAAATCTGAAGTTAAGCTAATCTGATAGATTGCAATTTCAATTTGGAGTTGAGATATTTTGCAAACAAAACAGATACTTCTGGGCCTAAGCAACCAAAAAATATTTTTAACTTATTTAGTTGCTACCAATGTCTGAACTGCCATGAAAGATGGTACACATTTTCAAAAAATCAATTTATTGTGATAGGTTTAATAAACAACTTGCAGTTTGCACATATCCCAAAATAATTGTCCTCAATATACGTGTACCCTCGCTATCAAGGTCAATATTAAAATCACAAGTCATAGACACAACATGTTAAGGCCAAAGAAAAAAAATAGTCTGTCTCAGCTTCCCGCGCGCATAGCTTTTAAAAATCTAAATGCAGCGCATTTCTTTTTCTTGTTTTTGAGAGATTTTCATTTTTTTCATCTTTTTTTCCTACTACTTTTTCCTAATAGTGGCCGAAAAATGCAATAAAAAAATAAATTAGGGAGTATTTCGGCATTCACGTAGCCCTTTTTTACTAAAAAAACAAACGCATAGCGCTTAGGGTTTTGACCTTAAGGGGTGTAAGCACCTCACTCAATGTTACATTTTTGCAAATTTATTTTGTACCATAACTTTTTAACAAAGTGCTTAAAGTTAATAAAAGTATACATTTCCAGAAAGAAATTTTCACAAGGAACATGATGGTGATGCTGATTTTTGATCAAGAAAAACACATTTTTTGGCCATCTGGGGTTTCAACCAAGCTAAAAATAACATTTTTTTTAAAAATGACCTAGGAATGGGAATTTCAATTTTAAACACCCGCTAGCATGTTTCGTCTTTTTTACTTTTTAGGATTTTGACCAATTTTTTTATTTTCATGCCAAATAAGGTCAAAAAATGACCAAAAATTGAAAAAAATGAATTTTTGACCTTATTTGGCATGAAAATCAAAAAATTGGCCAAAATCCTAAAAAGTAAAAAAGACGCAACATGCGAGCGGGTGTTTAAAATTAAAATTCCCATTCCTAGGTCATTTAAAAAAGAAAATGTTATTTCTAGCTTGTTTGGAAGCCCAAATGGCCAAAAAGTGTGTTTTTGGTGATTTTCTCAAAAAATGTGATTTTTGGTCAAAAATCAACATCACCATCATGTTCCTTATGAAAATTCCTTTCTAGAAATGAATACTTTAATTAACTTTAAGCACTTGAGTGAGGTGCTTACACCCCTTAAGTAAGCTGAGACAGAGTTCTTTTTTTTTTTGCCCAAGTGTCTTTGAAATATGAAGAGTTGACTTGCAAAACGGCTTATATCCACTTTGCACTTTTTGAGAAAAGGGCAAAAAACTGCTAGGGCATCAAAATGTGTTGCAAAATTCCTGAAAATGATTTTAGTATTTCTGTACGAATATGTCTTTAAAATAAGGTGTAATTTAGATAATTCATTAAATAGTTTCTTATTAATTGACTATTGATTTTTTGCTGAAAATGGATGTAAGCCGTTTTTTTTCCATCAAATTTCAACTTAGGAACCACCTATATTCTAAATTTTTGTAAAATGTCTTTTTCAATTCTTCATTAGGCTATGATGTACTTTACACATACCAAATTTCAACATCAGGTCATGTTTAATAAGCAAGTTACCATATAAGGGCATTATGTCCTCTAATGCCCAAATATGGTCATACAATGTCAATATTTGGGCATAAAAGTAACATTTTCAGGATTTTAACCCACTTAGCAAGATTTTTTCAAGAATTTTTTGTGCCAGTATGATGCATAAGTTGAGGGTCTGTTAGAATCTATCCAAAACTCAATTTTGAAAAAATGGTCTCTAAGCCGTTTTGCAATTCAGCTCTTCATATATCCAAAGACACAACAGAAGTTACATATCACATATACAACCTGATTTGACTCCGAGATACAAGTACTCTGGCTCATTCCTGTGAAAATGAAACTTTTTTTGACTTCAAGCAAAAAATCAGCTTTTTTATTCGACCACATAAGCAGGTTTTTCAGTCATACGTTTGGTGAAAAGTATTTTCCAATCAGAAATTTTAAATATTTTCTATCCGTGCATGAATGAGGACATGTTTTAATTAAAAAATGTCATAAACGTTACCAAACACCAAAATGTCACCAAACAAAACATTGCATTAAAAGAAACCCTGACTATAGAATTGCCACCAACTTTTATGTAATATTCATAGATATGTTCTCCATCATCTGTGAAAAGCGCAATAAAAAATTCGCTAACATAGAGAGAATTTTCACTTTGAAGTCATTTGGGGAGAAAAAAAACCATTCCGTGCAATGTCACAAACGTTACTGACCGTTACACGAACTTTAGTCAGTATTTTAACAATTAATTTAATCTTTGAACACCTACATGTCTTGATCTCACCAGTGAGCACAATTATCAACAACAAACTCGTGGATATAATGTTTATGCTAGGTGCTGTGGCCATTTAAAAGTGAAAATTTTCAACTTTTCGGTCACAAACGTTACTTTGGAATCGCCCCTCTGAATATGGATACATCCTACCAACAATGCAGTGATCCTGTTAGTGATTCAGGTTACATTAAAAGGACCCAGATGTTGGAGTCAAATGAGCTGATTGTAACATTTTTAAATACAGATATGTTCATCACAAATCAACAAAAATAAACGGTTAACCAGCATGATGAAAATAAAATGACACAATTAATGCTGAGTTATTGGTCCGTGATGAACAACTCTGTAGCATGTTTGAATACCTCGTAACAACGGAAATCTTCCTGAAAACTTACGGATTCTACAGAGATGAGAAGGAATTTAAATTCTGAACGTTTTCAATTTAATCAAATCTTCATAAACTAGTAGAATATGAAGCAACTTAATAAAGTTTGTTGCTTTTCCGTTTTGAAAATGTTCTCAAGCACCAAGCCAAATTGCACACACTCAAAGAGATGAGATAGAAAATGCTCTGAGATATAAGATAGAAAAATCTACAATTATAAGGTCAAACAATAATTGATTGGACACCGTAAACAACAATCCATATTGTAGGGCCCATTACTTGTAAATACAACCCCACTATGTATTTTTGTTTATTGTTATATCTGATGGGTGATTTTAACATTGACTTTCTATACTATTGTTTTCCATCCCTTCCAACCCTGACCATTATTGTAAACAAAAATCCATAGTACAGGGTCCATTGTTTATTATACAACTTCTACCATGGATTTTTGTTTAAATAGTCCAATAAATGTTTGTTTTCCCTATAGCTCACCTTTGTTTGCACCATCTTGTCATGCTTGGACCTCATATCAAACGACATGGACATCAACTGCTGACTTAGCCCAATATTCGTCTCCTGTAGTGTCATATTCGCCATATTGGTTTGATTTAACTGGTCTCTCAGATTATCCAACTCTGATCTCATTTTATCAAATGCATCTTGATTAGCAGTGAATTCAAACCATGAGTCATTCATTGATCTTGATGGGCTGGGTGACCTGCTACCTTCTGTAGCGCGTAGCCGCCTCTGTAGATGCCTTATTGCACGTCGTAAACGTTGAAGTTGATTTTTTAATACGCCAACTTGTTCTTTGAGTTCTACAACATCATCTGTTGAGCCAAAGTCATTGAATTGCAAGTCTTGCTCTGATTGAGTTGAACTTAGTGATAATGTACTACCGCCGCTGTCATCAGAGAGTAAGCTTAAATTTGACCCGGATCGATTTCGCGGAAGCTCTATCGATTGAAGGAGATTTGAATCGCTTAAAACACGTTTTGGAGTCGCCGGTGGTGCAATGCCAGCATTGTGCATCTGGCGCCGGTATTGTTTGATTTTATCCGATTGTCTGTGAACGGTACCTTCAGTAGCTTGAAGCTTACGCTGTAATGTCTTCGCCTTCTGTTTAGCTTCATCAAGCTCTTCTTCCACCTGACGTAACGACTTCTTATACGCAGCGATAGTAGCTTTATCTTTCGCTAGACTTTTTCTACTACCACCGTCTGTTTGGTTAACACCTGATTTACCATCTAATTGTTCTTGCAACTTCTCAATTTCTTTAGCCATATCGACAATCAATTCTGGATTAAAACTCTGATTAGGATCAGAAGAACTGTTCAATTCTATATGTTGTTTCAAAAGTTCGTTCAACTTTTCTGCACTACCTAGCTGCTTTTTCAGCCGCTTAATTTCAGCTTCATGTTCTTGACTAACCCCGCCAGATTTTTTATCTAATTCTTTATTTGCTTGATCATGCATATCATCCAAGTCTTTTTGAACCTCATCTAATTGTTTCCTTAACATAGCATTTTCTTGGTGTAATCTATCCACCATGTTACGACCATCATCGATAGGTTCATCAGGAGCTAAACCAAGAGCTTGTCGCAACTCGCGTCCCTCTTGAACTTGATTTTGCAACCTGGATCTTGCATCGTCCAACTCTTTGGCCAAAAGCGCCAAGCGTTCATCGTCAGTTGAAGTCGACTTGGCCATGTTTTCAAGTTGTTTCTGCAAAGCTTCATTGACCTTTTTCATTTTAATACATTGTGCTTTCATGCCTTGTAGATGATGTTCTAGATTTTGGTTTTGTGTTTTGGCTTCTTGAAGTTCATGTTGTAAACGAGTGTTTTCCTGACTTAACCCCGCCATCATGCTGCGACCTGGGGTGATAGGAGAACTGGGGCCAATTCCTAGATGGTGCCGCAATGCTTGGTTTTGTTGTTCTTTTTCCTGAAATGTAAGATAACATACAGAAAATTATGAACAGCTTTAAGACTGTCTGAAAATAGACTCATAAGTGATGGTAAGAATCACCAGGAAATGGTTAAACTTGCCACACAAGAAAGATTACACACAAGTAGCTGAAGACGATAGACGGGGTCTATTGAAAGTTCTTCTATGAGGTATGTTTTCAAGTGACATACAAGTTCTAACCATTTC
Source organism: Ophiothrix spiculata (assembly GCA_000969725.1). Classification (NCBI taxonomy): domain Eukaryota; kingdom Metazoa; phylum Echinodermata; class Ophiuroidea; order Amphilepidida; family Ophiotrichidae; genus Ophiothrix; species Ophiothrix spiculata. The sequence continues at coordinate 143,069 of JXSR01S046781.1, forward strand.
CTAATAAATGAAGAAATATGATTGTTCAGTTAGCAAGAAGACTTGTCTATAAGTTGATATTTTTCCTTTGTCCAGGAATTAGACTTCCTGTCTATTACATTGATCCTCATCGAACAGAGATACTGAACTGAAGCTATGTGGATTTCAATTTGGTATAGGTATGGGTCACAAGGTCAGGGATGTATATATGTATAGGAGGAAGTACTAATGGACATATGTGATACAATTCCTGCCATTTTATGTCTTTCTGCATCAGCAGTGTCAAAGCTTTTCCCAGATGTTCCTTCAACATGAATATAATAAGCTCTAAATCAGACTAATTTCGAAGACCGATTTGAAACTTAAAATCTACATAAATTTAGCCATCATACCTGTAGTTTTCTGTCTTTTTGCATGAGCAATGTCTTAGCTTGGTCCAGTTGTTGCTTCAAGATGGGCACCACGGGGCCGCCATCTGCTTCAGATTGGTTTGGATTTAGCATGACGGCTTCTAGCTGTTGGGTTAGCATATTCCTCTCAGCTTCACTTTGATCAAGCTTGCTCTGTAAAAAAAGTAAAGTTTAAACCAAATTCAGTTGATTGTTATCTTAAAACAATATTACTTAGACAATTATCATCTGTGTGCCTTGATTGTTTATGCAAAGGAAAAAATTGCAAAATCAGGGTAAAATGTCAAAACATGGGTTGAAAGAGATAAGACTTCAATCAAAGTGATCCAATGATCCCTATGTCAAGGCGCTATCATGGTAGCAATTTTTTCTGTAACATATTTGGCCTATAGGGCAAATTTCTTAACTTTCAGGAAAGGGATATTTTGAGATTCAGTGGGGTTTGGGTAGGGTTAGGGTAGGGTCAAGGTTGGACCTATTTTAGTAAAAATGTATTATTTCTTCATATTTAAACATCTTTTCCTGCTTGGATACATGTTTATAGAACCAGACCCTTCCATACAAAAAAGTATTCCTCACCTGCAAATCTTCCACTTGTTTCTGCAGTCCAGTGGAAACTTTCTTGGTCGGCATTTCCTGTCCCGGTATACTCCGCACACTCTCTAAATCTTGTCCATCATCTAAAGCTTTCCCTCTCCTAACATCATCCATCCCAGACTCATCCCCAGAATTGCCCTTCCCATCATGTTGACTTGACGCTTGTTGAACTCTGTCATTAGCCATGGTGTGGACTACTGGCTCTACATCACTACCGACTCCGTCAGCTCTTTGTTTCATCTCGTCCAGGCGCATTTGCAGGGATGCATTCCAGCGTCTTGTTTCCTCCAGTTGGTCCCTCAAAGCTTGGATTTCTGCCGCTTGTTCTTCTTGATTGTCTGTTTGGAAATCTTTGATGAAATACAAAGAAAGCAGTGAAGTTATTATCTTTATCTGGTATTTTCCTTACTAGTCCATGTTTTTTCTTTAATCCAAACAAGGTTTTAGAAAGAAAGAATTCTTTAGGCTGATAGCCAAGGATAACCCAAGAAAGCCTCTAATGTAGCTTATTTCCATTGGGTCCTAGATCTTTCTTTAATATTTAGTTTTAGTGCAGGAGGAAACTTGAGGACCCAGAGAAAAACCTGCAGAAGCGAGCATGGACTGAAAACCAAATGCACATAAAGCACCGGGCGCGGGACTCGTACCTGGGACCTCATTGGTGCAAAGTGAGGGAAATACCGCTACACTAACCCGCTTCCCCAATAAAGGCCTTATGGAAGAGGTAAAATATATGCCATAATGCTTGGCAGCAGTATTCCCTTTAAGGTTTTTCAACTTGTGTCAATTCTACTGATTTTGACAAAGGTGAAGAAGTGCTTGAAAATTGGCTAAACAAAGCAAGAAAAACCATCTTTCAGTGACATTTTCGGGATTCTGTTGCGCCAAATTCATGGCTCCTGCACCAATGGCACGCCATACGACCTTTAATACCAAGAGTACTGCTTGGCAGTATTCCAGGAAGTCTCTTATCTCCCCTCTGGGAATGAGAAATACTAAAGTTAGGATTAGGGCTATAGCAGCTACTTAAGCTTAATGTTTACTTTTCATTTTGATTTTACTGTAACTAATTGACTTTGAGGTTGGTTTTATCATTTTCCCAAATCACAGATACAACACTATACGCACCTTGATTCCCAGTGCTGCCACTAGACGATTCCTGCTGTTTCAGAAGATTATTCCGGATTTCTTTGTTCCTCTTGATCCCTTCCTCAAGCTGCTTCCTCAACGCTTGGACAGCAGACAATTCAATATCCAGCGCAAGAGTTGAATCTGCTGCGGAGGGTCCACCTTGGCTCTCATTATTAGCTACTGGGTTAGAGGTCTGAGCTACTGGGTTGGGGTTCTGGGTGATGTTGACATAGAGTTGTCTTTCTGATTTTAATGCATCACTGAGATTGCTAAGTTCTGCTAGGTGGTCCATTAGTGCTTGCTGGAGCTGTTAAGGAATTAAAGAGGGTAGCATCAGTTAATCATTCATTCACTTCAAAGTATGTCTCACACAATCACAGACCAAAAATCAAACTTACTTCATCTCATAAATATTCATAAGGCAAGCACAAATTGTAATTGGTCAGTTTCAGCTAATGAGGCATGGCAGTGAATTGCTTACATCTCCTAAATGTGTTTGACACTCACAAAGGGACAAAATGCTGTAAGTAAAATGAGACAAAATCGATGCACAGCCGGCAAATGTTGATGCATCAAAATCCATGACGCCTGTAGGAACTGAGTGAATTGGACAGCAATCAAAATTTCCTGCAAGTACATTGGCTTTTTTTCAGTTTACAAGCAAAATTATTAACCCAATTAATACACCACTACAGCAGAATAAAATTAATATTGCATCTTTCGTGAAAAGAAATAAGGCTTTTTATGGCCATCAAAATTCAAAACTAAGCAAAATTTAATATT
>JXSR01S046781.1:151003-163516 GCA_000969725.1 Ophiothrix spiculata
TATGGAAACCATGAAAGTCTAGTGAGATCCAAGTTGTCACTGATGGAATACTTCCCGGGATAAAACAAATCAGCAGAATCCTTTGAAAACTCAGGCCGAGTAATTGTTAGAATTTAAAATTATAGAGTTAATGCCTTGACAAATAAAAATAATAAAAATAATTTAAGTGTTGAAGCTAGTGCCTTAATAATAAACAATAATACACATGTTCCTTATGAGCATAAAATAACAGAGTGGTGAATCTCTACAAACATAAACCTCTGCAGTTCTGGTAGAATACCTAAAACAACATTTCCGAGAATTTTTAAATCATAACAGGAACAGTTTGAGAATTATTAACTGCTTATTGACATCCAAAAATCTTTCTCAGTCTCACAAAGTAATATTGCATTTTTTTCCTTCTAAATCTACAGCTTTTTTTTGGGTCTTGAATGTCAGGGGGTGCATATGTATGTGTATAACTAATCTCTGTGCAAACCATAGATTTACAGGGGAGATACCGTACTTTGTATACCAGCCCATTAAATGATATAGCCAGCCATGCAGCTCTAATTGGCGGTATTCAAGTCCACTCGATTCCCGCCAAATTCAACTCCGACTGCTGAGATTCAGTTGCGCGTAGAGACAAACTGTGCAACTTCTATTTTACGCGAATGATACACTGACCTGCCGCAAGGCATTAGTGTTCGCTAATCAATATTTGCGCATTATGACAAGATGCGATGCATCATCAGCAAAAACCCCAAATACCCCCAGTTTTGTCTCCATGCTGAATTAAAAATGGCGGTGAGTCTTGATCTCCCCTGTAAATCTATGGTACAAACTCACCATGTCCATCCTCAGTTGTTTTTCAGCCTTCTGATCTCGTTGCAATGCATCAATGGTAGACCTGTAAAATGATTACAGTGGAACCTCGTTAACACAAAAACCCTGATAACACAAAATGCTTGTTGGGCCCAAAGTATTGATTTCCTATGTAAAATCAGTTGGATAACACAAAATCCGATAACCCAAACTAAACTCTTTGGCCCCAATCATTTTGTGTTAACGAGGTTCCACTGTATTTCTCGTCACTACAATATCTAAATTTGTCATTTTGATTAGTTCTACCTAGTTGAACTGTCAAAATTCAAAGAGAATAAGTAAAAATTAAGCTAACAGTTTCTCAATCCAAATCAGTGGTTCCATCCGGTTTCTGTTGTTGTAAAAGGTGTGTGTTCTGATCAATTTCACCAAAAAATCAAACTGGAGATTTTGATATTACATGAAAGCGCATATTTTTCTCATAACCCAAAGGTTAGCGTTAGGCTGAGTATCTGAGTCCCTGACTCACCAAATTCTGAACTTTATTGTATTTCTTACATGCTTTAAGTCCCATGGGACTCGCATGATTTTGGGTCTAGTGCTACCCTTGCATAACCCCTGTGAATTTTCACACCTATATCATGTTTTCGTTGAAGAGATATGGTCAAAATAGTGGTGAATTATCAGAATATTTTGTTAACAAAAATAAATATCCTATAGGTTTCTATGGGTCACTGTCATACATATTTTTGCCCATAACATTAATTTGGCTCAAAATATACAAATGAAACTTTCAATTGATTTTTGTAGGTGATGACCCTTCATTTAAATATGGGAAAATCACATGTTGAATTTTTTACCGGATCGGAATAAAAACAAATTCAGTGCTTTAGCGCTAAAGATTTCTTGGTGTAAATATAAATATCATTTATTCATAAAGACACATTCACAATTCATACATGTACATGATCCAGACATTTTAAGATACAGTTATTCTTCATTAGGTAATACCAAAGATATTAAAAAGGACACTTGGTGCTAACTGCCATTTTGAATTTAAACACTATTGGGATGGCGTCCAAGTTATTGCACCTCTGGTATATTGCCACTGTGCGGAACACACTTCAAGATTCTTCAAAACGGAATTTTGGTATCTAGTACATAGCTCAGAGCAAGTTTCAATAGATGACACTGAATACGCTGTCATGGTTTGCAAGTAATATAAAATGCACACAATATTTATTCGTAAAGTGAAGATTTACAATCTTCCAAGCAATCGGACCTGTTTCAGAAAAAAAACCAAAGGTACAATAACTCTGCTCTATGAGCAACAGAAGATGGCACAAGCAATGATTCTCCTTTTAAAATTCCTTGTGTAATACAAGTTGTGTCACACTTGGTCCCAAACTATGGAACAAACTTCCAGGCAAGTTGAAAATTGCACGCATGAACAATTTCAGAATCTCCTCAAAACACATTTTTTTACGAATGCTTACCAGCTGTTATTTTTTTAGCTTGGAGCGCTTTAGAACATTTTAATGATACTGGCGCTAGGACATATAGGACTTTTGATTTGATTTGCTACTCACTTTGCCTTGGCTAATAATCTGTTCTTGTTGTCTATCTCATCTTTGAGGGAATCTGCATTGTCCATTGAGGGAATCTGCATTGTGCTTTAGAACATTTTAATGATACTGGCGCTTGGACATATAGGACTTTTGATTTGATTTGATACTCACTTTGCCTTGGCTAATAATCTGTTCTTGTTGTCTATCTCATCTTTGAGGGAATCTGCATTGTCTAACTGTGGATGGCCCATAGCAGTCAGTTCATCTATTAATGCTGTGAATGAAACCAAAAAGGGCAATTTAATACCTTCTGTCACCTGGTTTCAAATGATCAGGATCATCTTGTTTAGTCTAGATCTCATTAAACATAAGGCCTAAAAAAAAAATTTTGATTGGGGTAACCCGACCGACCCTATTTTTAGTGCCGACCCTAAATATTTTTATTTTTTTGAGCATGGTAAAAACCTATATATCCCAAATTTGATGGGAATCGATTCATGGGGCCCCTGAGATATGGCTTGCAGGACATTCAAAATGACAAATAAAAGATGTGTTACAGAAAAGTTGAAGATGTTTTGTATGTGTTGTATATTTTGTATGTGAAACATAGACTTAAAAAATATAAAAACAATTAAAAAAATTCTGACCTATCTACCCTATTTTTTTTCTATGTTACGCCAATCAAACAATTATTTTTTTAGGCCAAATTATTGGTTACTTCATTTATGACACTATGGATACCTGCTGATTATTTTATCATTTCTAGGGACGAGATATATAAAAAAAAATCCATGTTTTGATCCAAAGTAAAGAGGAAACTTCCTGGTGCTTATATTGTTAAATGCTCTACCAACTGAGCTTTTGAGACAAGATGGTATATAAGTATCAAGTAAACATCTCATTGTGTTGGATGGATAATATATAGCTATCGGTGGAGACCAAGTCTTCGGAACATCTCAGTATCATTACAATTTTTCCTGATGACAAGTTGGGTCTCTATGGATCACAGTACTTCAAAAAAAAAATTATTTTCAATATTTAGAGAACAAGTCCTTTGGATAATTATCTTTCAGCTCAATTCCATACTTACGATACGATGTTGAGAAATCCATGTCACAAGCTACAAGCTACATGTTACTCATTTTGTGTTGTCAGCATGTTATTATGACCTGATAGAGATCAATGAAAAGAGTGACATGTAGGTTTTTTAACATGTTACCCCCCCCCCCCATCATCAGAAAGCCAATCAGTGACATGAGGCAGGACTCCCAAATAGCATTGTGTTTCTCTTCACTTCTCTTGCAAATGTAACAAAGTAGTTATTACTTCTTTAACAAAATAAATGTTACACCTAACTGGTTACAAATCATTGACAACTGTATGAAGTGAGAATCATAGATCGATATTTACCTTGTTTCTCAGCCAGCCTCTTCTTAGCTTGCGCCAACTCTGCAGTCAGTCTAAGCCTTTCTGCGCTAACTAGCTCTGGCGATTGCGGAGACGATTTATCGGCTGCTTGCTGGATTTCCCAGAACAGACGGTCTTTCTCTTGATTACTAGCAAGAAGTTTCTGAATATGAATATAAAGTCAAAAACCATTTACTGTATACATATCTTTTTTTTTAAATCAATCTAGAGAACAAATGTGAAAAATGAATGCAAAAAAAAACCTACTAGGGGCCGCTACAAAACTCAACTGACAGCTGCCTCCCTGTTCAACCGGAATAAACAATAGCTAACCGGCCAGGACCGGAAGACAATCACTGGTTGAGTTTTGAACTGGTCCCTTAAGGACGATCGCAGTGGTAAGTTCCTACCTGTAGATTTTGTTTATATTTTGTCAGTTAATAGAATAGAGTCTAAACTTTAAAATTCAGCAATAAAAAATGGGGGTCACCGACCATTTTAGCGCGCTATGACGTCATATATGATGATGTCATTTTCCTTTTAATTGACGACAACTTGAAAACTAAAGTGTTTAGGTTAATTAACGTAATTAACTTTTTTTATCTGTTCGATGTTATAAAACGAAATTTTGACATTTCCGGCTATGAAAATTATTTGTTAGATTTTACCCCATGTAATTTCATCTCCAGCTATCTTTTGAAAACAGTCGGTGACCCAATATTTTTTTTCTCGATTTGACATTCCCTTGACACTCACAATGGACCAGCAAAAAATCAAAACATTCTACAGGAAGCAAATATTTGAAAAATCAGCATTTTGCGGTATAGGAAATCACACATAAAAATTTTTATCACTGAAGGCCCGTTGGCATGGGAGCTACTCGTTATTATTTCACGCTATTTTCGGCGCTTACCGGGAAGACAATGCATAAAAACAAGTGTGTGCGTTGCGTTTTGCGTATTAGGCGCAAATCTTACGCTTAAATACCATGCGCGCGTTTTGTCAAAATCTTCCCGCCACTGACTGACAAATTCTGCAACACTGCCCTCTTGAATTAACACCGCGATCGTCTTTAAGCATCATTATTTTAACAATTATAACAATAGTATCAAAAACACTACTTTGAATTTAAGCATTATTTCGCCATACAATTTCATGATACAATGAATACAAAAGCACCTGTTAAATGTTTTTCTTTATTTGAAATAAAAACCTCCTATCACCTCATTAATGATTGTATATGACATCACAATCAAAATATTACATATCAACAAAATTTCACAAGTCGCTGTTTGACGTAAAGCCATGGGTCTCCTGTACGAATAGACTCCTTAATGGGGTATGCATGTTATGCAAGTACTTGTATCATTGATTGATTGATTGATTGATAATGCATGTGGCTATTAACTGCATGAAGGATTTGTAGAGGAGTTTTTAAATCCAACAATGATAAATCAATGGATTAAGCAGTAAGGTACATAATTTCTTCTCTTTTCTTTTTCAAGACGTTTACTTTTTTAATTCCAGAAAATTACAAAATTACTGAAGAGCGGAATGCCCAATGTCATGGAACTTTGCTGATATGGATTTCAAAATGTAACCCGTCGTGGCAAACGGGTGCACTTGTCGGTCGACATTTATATCTCAGTTCTGCGGAACTCACAATTCGGATACGGTCTGAATTTGGATACCTATGTATCAAAAATCTGATACCCATATCAGATTTAGGATTCGAATTCTAATACGCCAGACGGTGGTGCAGGTAACAAATCGATAGTGCAAGCTGACAAGTGCATTTAGAAAGTCTTTCTTGCATTTACGATAAATGTACCTGTAAAAATGTCATTTCCATCTATGCTTATTCCATTGAACAGCTTTAAAACATGTCCTGACCACAGAAAACAGCATAATTTGGCAAACATTTTGTTGGAATTAGATGAAAAAGTAATGATGATAATGTTATTGACTTTTGTACATACTGCTATGGTGCGCAGCGAAGCTGAATTTATTCATTGCCATGATTGCCGAGCACATGAAATAATGATGTAGTTGAAGCCGCGCTTTGGCCGGATAAATTCAGGGATCATCTAGAACTCTTTACGAGTGGTGAATAGGGAATTTCCCATTGCGAATTGTGTACATGTACGTATTTTGACCTGTTTCAGCTGTGATAACTATTTTTCATCCAAATTAAGATATGTATTTGAATTGTGAGTTCCGCTGAACTGATCTGGATTTATGTGATGGAGCATTCAGTTGCAACCTTTTATACTTAAAGGGACTAGCCTAGATTCCACTTATAATTAAAAACTTATGGAAATGCTGAAAAGTGTAGTAAAATCCAAAAAAGTACAAAAATGTACACAGAAATGGCTCAAATTTGCAATATATCTATATGTGATGGTGGTGTGACTATGCGGTGTTTTCTAAATCCTAAATTTTTACCTCAGTCTGGATTTACCAGATAAAAGATAAAATGAAGCTCTTGGAGATAAGTTAATACATATCAAAAGAGAAACAATTTTATCAAAAATAATTGTGTTTACCCATCACAGGTGTAGAAACAAGATCTTTTTAAGATTTGAAAGTAGAAACACTTTTTCAACCATTTTTTGTCGCCGGCGACAAAAAATACAGTTGGTAAATAATTTCATTTTTCTCCTCTGTTACAAAAATTCAGTGGAAACTACTGGTAGCATATGTTAGTATAATCATCAATACATGTGAAAAAAATATATAGTCAGAAAATCAGTGGACATGATCTAGGCCAGTCCCTTTAAGCAGTAATGTTATATTATCTCAAAATAGCTAGCCATTAATTAACTTGGCAGGGGACAATAGCTATGTTCTACTTGACCAAATGAACAAGTAACCTTTTAAATCCATTAATTGTTACTTTGCACTAACTAAGTACATAGCTATTTTGTTTGCAGAAAAAAACAAAGAGTTCTATCATTTTATCTTTGAGTATCAGTCACTGGATGCTTTAAATATTGTCATATGAGAGCAAGAAAGTCATATCTGCAATGGCTGCCCTAAGTTATATTTATTTTACAACTTGTCACAAGAATGTGAAAAATCCTTCAAAATGTCACTGTCATATGTCAGTTGTTCTTGAAATGGTTCTTCAGGTGACGTGTCACCAGAAGAACCATTTCAAGAACCCCTGATCCAAAACTGGAGATTATACAGTGTGCAATCGAAATTTATGACAAATGCTAGCTATTGCAGATACGACTTCTTATTTGTTTGTGAATCAATGTGCAGACCGACAAGTTCATCCTTTTGCCGAGATGGGTCACAAATGCCAGATATCCTACATTGATTGGCAGGTCAGAGTTTGATTCAAATAGAAAATAATTTCGGAAAAAGTATACTTTAGGTCCCATCAAAAACTATACCCTAACCCTAACCCTACATCCTAACCCTAACATTAACCCTAAACCCTAACCCTAAAATTCTGGATGGGACCTAAAGTACACTTGGTCCATCATTTCACAATTGTTATCATTTATATCACGCATACCTCAATAGTCTTGTCTTTCTCTGCCAGTGCATTCCTCATCTTGTTGAGTAGTGATCCCTGCTCTTGTTCTGCTTGGGCTAGTGTGTTTTCAGCACCCTGTGTGATAATTAAGGATTTAAATGCAAAAATAACTTTATCCAGGCATAATTTTAAATATTTCAAACACAAGTTATCGAAGCATATTTTAAACTATATAGATAACCCCTGACTTCAAATCTAGTGTGGTCATATTTGTGCCCTTACCTAATGATATGTGTAAGTCCCATGAAAATCTATGAAAGTATGTGGATATAGTGACTGATTATGATTACTAGTATGTTGGCAATAACCTCCAATGACCTCTATAAAGATGACCTTTACACCCAAATCTAGTGTGGTCATATTTGTGCCCTTACCTAATGATATGTGTAAGTCACATGGAAATCTATGAAAGTAGATACAGTAACAAATAATGCATATGTTGGCAATGACCTCAGATGATCCCCTATACAGATAGACCTTTAATCCCATATCCATGCCCCTACCCTCTGATAATTATGTGCAAGTACAATGAAAGTCCATGAAGTATGTAGACATTTTTACAATTATGTACATTATTAAGCTTTTGTAGGTTCCAAGTGTAGAAAAACTTGGATCCTGAGCATAATAATAATAAAATTTGATGATTTTCATCTCACATTTATTGGTCTCGCTATGAATATATTGGGCTAGACTGTATCTCGCCCAACATATTTACAACTTATAGCTCGACCAATAAATATGGGCTCAATCTATCCAATTTTATAACAATGTTCATTTTTTGCGCAAAGATACATACTGATATTCGCCGGACTGACATACAGATATTCACACTATGACGGTTTCATAATCATCGTTTCAGCGTGAACAACGATTCAATTTATAGTAATTTAATTTTCACAAAGTTATTGAAATAGCAATTAATACATCTGATTGAATCTGGAGGTAAAAATCACCATTCCATAACACAAAATAATGTTAAACTGCCATTTAAGCCTTAAATTCGGTGAGAATTTGTAAGTTGTAAACTTTTTACTTGTTGGTCTAAGGTAGTCCAAATAATTAGACTATTCTCTTAATAGCAAAAATCTTTCAAGATGAGAAATTTCTCACCATGTTTCTAGCATCAGTTCAAGCCAGCTTTATCAAAGCTTATATAATTAATTCAAAATGGTGGCCTCAGGGGCAATTGAGTCACTGGGGGAAAGCTCCACCAGAGCTTGGAATGTGCATCCATGTAGATTATTGGGATGTACATCGATGTAGATTCTTAGGATGTGCATCGATGTAGATCCAAGGAATGAACACAGCAAGTGTGTAGACTTTCACAGGCGACACATATGCACAGTTGCTTACGCACCACAAATCCATATTTTATGATGTAGACACAATCTCCACTACTGGAATGTACATCCCAAGCTCTCTTGGAGCTTGCTTCACTATTAGCTATGTCCCAATCCTCCATATCCTTTTTTCATTTCATTCCCTGGTGATGGTTAGAAACATCATATCCATCTTCCTACCTGTATTTCATACTCTTTATCATCCATTTGTTTCTGCATTTCTTTCAGCATGTCATTCTTGTTTGCCATCATCCTATTATGTCTATCATGTAAATCCTGTTTCATAAAAAAGGTAGAGAAATACCCGGTACACAATTAGCAATAATGACACAAACTTATTTCAAGTAACCTCTTCCATTTCCTTTTACAATGAAAACAAAAATGCAGAGTACAGGATGTACATAAACTATACATGTGCTTCTAAAATGGACACAAACAATCCCCAGACATGGGTCACATTTTTTTCTTCAAAAAGAATCCAAGATATACATTCCAATTTTCGAAAATTTATAAAACCATTAAAATCAATCATTTTGGAGACACTAGTTGGAAATGGATCAAAATTACAATTTTTTAAGCTTAAAATATCCTTACAAATGGGTTGGGGTTCCAAATCATGCACCCACCTCTCTCCCCCAACACCTCCCACTCCTCAAAAGGTCAACCAATCAGTTTTCATCATATTTATACATACAATAGACCATACACTCACATTACTGTTTGATTTGTTACAGGATTGGCAACATTTTTATTTTATGGAGAAGTGAGGAGGAGAGTGCTAAAAAGATCCCTTTGCAACAAGTCCATAGGCTCTCATATAATAGTCAAATATTGTTTGCCATCTTCAAACTCCTTGAGTATGTTTTTGTATCATAATATACCCTTTATGCCATACAGCTCTGTATTTGAGATGTGATATTTCCAAGAACATATGCTGTTCTTTTGCTGGTTTTTGAGTTACTTGCCGTTACAGACTTATACTGAGCATATCAATTGTGGCTGCAAAAAAGTCACGACTTATTGGTGGTCTGACTTCATTATATAGTCTTTATTTTCAAGGTATTATTCCCTGATTCCCTTCCCAGCTGTTATCAAAAGAACAAAAGTAAACAACTATATATCAAAGCTGAACTTCATAAATAACAATACCAGAAAATATTCTAAATCAAATGTGTTTAATTCAGGGGTTGGAGGAAATGTTTCTTGAAAATCAAATACTACCTTAATTTGATCATCCTTGGCCCTGAGAGTCTCCAGTAAATCTTGCATTTCTTTTTCACCTGCTTTGGCCATCTGGTCACGCTCTCTGATAATTTCCTGTAAAAACAAGTAAAGGACATGAAAGTCAGCAAAAATATCTTTGACAACTCTATATGATCATCACATTCTTAAAAATGTAGGTTCCGATCACATTCTTATCCCCAGAGCTAAACCGGAAGTATTGCATATTTTGATGTAAAATGAAAGTCCATATTTTTCTGATTGTAAATCCAAAATTCAACCTCCAAATTCCAAAATTTTTGAGATATAGCAAAAAGTGTAAAGTTAATTGGTATACCTATTTTCTATTTTTTTATGTATTTACATAACAGCCTCATCCACAGGGTTGCATACTTCGTTTTGCTTCTGAAGAGTAAACAAGAAGCAAACTGAAGGTGAAAGGTCACAAAATGCATTTCAGAGGTCAATGTCAATCAGTTAAAAATAAATTATACACATGTTAAAATATGAACTTACACCTTTAAATCTTTATAATCATGTAGATAGTTTGTTCACTGGCAAGTACTAGTATTGTATCATTGTTTTTCACCAAAGTTTAATCTTGCCTTCTCATAATGCTTCACAAAAAGTAGTAATGGATACCAAGATGTGGGCATGTCAAAATATTGCAAGAATTTGAGCTTAATTGGCAAAATCAAGATGATCAAGTTCAGCTTCTTACGTAGCCATCTGAGTTATCATGCCATCTTTGTCTTTGTCTTCTATGGTCTTCAACTATTACTGTAAATGCCAATATTTTTGCGCTAAATAATTTTCGCGCAGGCCAATTTTGAACCATTTTGCGCGTTTTTATTTCGCGCATGTGAACATTGGCCGAGTATTGAATTTCCTTTGTTACAAATAAACATTAATTTTCACGATGCAATTATTTTGGCACTAACCCAATTTTGTGTGAAAATAAACGTAGCGCGAAAAAATTTCACTTATACCATACTACATACCTGAATAAATTTGTCTTTCTCTCTAATTCTCTCACTGAGCTGTCCAATGGTGTCATCTCTACCTTTGCCTCCGCTCTGCGCATTTTGTAAGCCATCTATCGTCTCATCTTTGTCTGCGAGTGCATTTTGAAGCTGGCCAATGAGGGCGTCTTTCTCTTGTAAAGCTTGTTGGTGTCCCTGATCTGCCTCCTAGATAATAAAGAATACAAAATTGAGTCAAGCATATCAGTTTGGCGGAACTCACAATTCGGATATGTATCCAAATTTGGATACCCATGTACATTTTGTATCCAAATTGTGATACCAGTATCAGAATGAGGATATCGAGGGGTATCCGAATTCTGATACGCATGTTGTGGCGCAGGAATCAAATCGATAGCGCAAGCTGGCAAGTACATGTAGAACATCTTTCTTGCATTTATGATAAATATATCTGTGGAAATGTCATTTCCATCTTTGCAATTCCAGCAGAACAGCTTCAAAACATGTCCTGATAGCTCCTTATCACAGAAGGCAAAATAATTTGGCCAATACTTTCTTAGAATTTAGATGACAAATGATGATAATGTTATTGACTTTTATACATACCGGTATGGTGCGTGGCGAAGCTGAATATGCTGATATTCTGTTTCAGCTGTTTTTAATCCAAATTCGGATTCGGGTATCAGAAATCTGATACGGAGTATCTAAATTCGGATACGTATCCGAATTGTGAGTTACGCCGAACTGATATATAGTTTCGCATCAAAAGTGTCAAAATGACAGAAGCTAAAGAACAAATGTCCACCATATCAGTTTAAACATCTGGTTCTCACAATTCTCAAAACAAATTAGTGCACACACACAAAAAATCTACATAAAAATGGCTTAAATTGAATGAGAATCAATTGGCATTATATCATTCTGAGATGGTGGTGCGACTATCCAGTGTTTTTAAACCCTAAATTTTAACCTCAGGTGGATTTACTATATAGGTAAAAGATCAAACAAAGCTTCTAAAGACAAATTTAATATATATTTAAAGAGAAACAATTTAATCAAAAATAATTTGTTTGCCCAACACAGGCGTAGAAACAAGACATTTATCAGATTCGAAACTAGAAAACCATTTTTCTTCTCAGGAAAAAAATTAAAGTTGGTAAAGATTGTAATTTCTCCCATATACAACAAACTCGGGGAAAACTAGTATACTGGTTGGTTATATTATTATTATTATTATTATAAACATGTTCTATCGCTTCATGTAAAAATATGTAGGAAGAAAAGTAGTGGACAAAATTTAGGCCAGTCCCTTTAAGAATTTTGTTATTTTTTGGAAATCTGGTATGTGATCAATTAAGGTGGATCTGGCTCTCCATACATATTTGTGCTCTTGAAAACATAAAATATAAATTTGAACATCAAACAATGCTATACTTGGCGATTAGTTACTTGCAATACAAAGCGCTACAATTTACAAAATCATTTTTAAAAGCACAGAAAAAAGACTAGAACAATGTGTAAATTGAAGAAAACTGGTAAATTTGGTATTTTAATGAATCAAGTAGGTATTAGGCCAAAAAAACAACCAAGTTTGTTTCTGGTAACATGCTTGAAAATGCAATGCGATATGCTATTTTCCTTTT
>JXSR01S046791.1:3451-13816 GCA_000969725.1 Ophiothrix spiculata
AGCTTTTCACTCAGCCATGTAACATCTCATGTTGGTCGAATGCATTCACAAATTACTTCACATTAAAGCTTGAAGTCTATGCTATCGGATGAAACAAGTTTTTTGATCTGTTAATTGTTCTACTTTTTCTAAAATATGCCAAACCTCAACCAATCGTATAGCATTTGGTTTTACATAGCGTTAAGCGAAAAACTCCCGGATGTAGCTTGGCCTCTATTTTAATAGCCAATCAGCGAAGCGTATTGAGCCGACGCCCACTGCTGCGGTGGCGGGCTGTATAAATCGTTTAACATAATAAAGATGAAATGTATGTGTTAGGGGTATAAGTTTGATTATTTACGACATTAAGGGTTGAATATGTCACGGGTGATTTCGACATTTAGGGTCCGATTTTAAGGTGCTCTGACGAGCATGCTGACCACTTTTCTCTTCGAGCGGCCCCCGGGGGAGGTGAACCCTTGAAAACAGCGAGCTCCCTTCCTGAGGTACATATTGCAGTTATCGCCCACTGCACGCTACACCGCGACCTTTGCATTGCTAAACCAAGTCGGAGATCTTTAACAGGTTTAATTGACAAACAACGCCAGTGTATCTACCCGCCAAGGTTATTCTGACCAATCAACGCCTATTTACGGGCTGCTGCAGCGACCGTTCAACCAATTAGCGGGGAGTGCAGGCTTCTCCACAGTCGGCCCATAGATAATAGAGCACATGGATGGTCAAGACGATTAACCTTGATTAGCATAGAGTGGAATTACTATAGAGCCGGTAAACATGGTAAAATCCTTTTGAATCTATGTATGTCTCAGCAGCACTTGAGATTTGAACGGTTTGAATAGCGCGGGAGTTATTATCAATAATAACCAATGGTCCAAGACAATGGGATATACATAGTTAGTTCATGGTCTCGTCTTTGCTCAATCAACAATTCCAATGTCGAATAATGCAATTAATATATTACAATTTTAAAAAGCACCACGGTAAATGTAGACATTTTTAGCTTCCTTCAAAGTGGAATTATTTATTCTGGAGTTTCACCGTGGCCTTTGTTTTTACACAAGATACACCTCAATTGTACCATTAAAAATAATTCGGCTATTTTTAGTGAACTTTGCAACAGCCTTGTCTACCATTGATGAATACAGCCAAACTCCTCCAGTGGGTATGATACTAGACAATATACCTTTTAGTATAATTGCATAAGTCTTGACTGTGGGGAAGGCTAGAGATCCTTTATGCTTAATTGTGAGACACACATAGTTTTAATGGTTTATGAAGCTTACCATCCATGTGCTCTATTATCTATGGTAAAACCTGGTTAACAAGGCATCTTACGTGTTTTTTCAATGGACTCGATCAGGTCCTTTGAATTATCGTACGCTAATGAGTATGATATCACGAGAACGAGAATTTCATAATCTTGATTGACATGTGTGTACAAAGTTGATAGCTTAAAGGATGCGAACGTGGTGGGCCAATGAAAATGGGTATGTCGAATCTCCTTGGCACAATGAGCTGACCGGAGTCTTGTTACAAAATGTACCTAGTCAGGTTTACCCTTTGGTCTATTGAGTTCACAAAAAATATCACATGAAAGCTTAATAAATCAGGAACAAAATGGTAAATGTACCAAAAAAATCGGCCGGTTAGTTTTGATACAGCGATCTTTACTTGGTAAGTTATCATCCTATACCCAAAACACGGGAAGATATCTCGGGTCATGCATCAATTACGAGCGTTGTGTGTGCATTAGGCCTAGTGTGCATTGTATAGGAAATGCTGCTGATAACTGCAATATGACAAACTGCTAAAGGACAGCCAAACCTAGGAAACATTATGAGATGCATTTTATTTTTCTGTTATTCCATGCAGTGTCTACACAATCATGATAATGCATTTTTTGAAATTAAATTCTGTGATTAATGCGGCTCATTACCAAGGCTGTCATATATAGAGAGACCTTGATTGCCCTTTTCGGTTTTTTTTTTTTTTTTGAATCCTTTGATATCAAGTATAATAATAGAACCCATTCCCAGGAATGCCAAAGAAGAAAAGACCAAGCGCGAGGCCTGTCAGCGAACTTTATACCTAGGAAGTAAACACCATAGCCATGCATGAAGGTAAATATATAGCATAAACAGCTAGTCTTTTCATAATTTAGGCAAGCACGCTTGATTTGATTCAATTCCAAATCACGCCATTCACTTTGTTGTATTCAACAAAAAGCACACCTCACTTTAAACTCAATTGTGGATTTTATTGCAATTTTTGACATTGAAGAACCAGGCATGAACTTGGACTCTTTAAAGTTTGATGTAATACCAGTGAGCTGAAAAGATAGCACTGTTTGGTGTTGATTAATCTGATCAAACGCTTCAAGTTACATAATCCGGGTTAAAGGTAAGTGTGTTTGTAACTTGGTTATTGACAATTTTCTTGTATTAATGATAAATTAAGAAAAAAAGTGGAGATATTACCAGATTACTCATATTCGATGTCGAACATTTTTAAAATAAACCATATAAAAGTGTGAGTTTTAGACATTTAAAGGCCCGTATATACTTCAACTATCCAGGAATGATACGCACCATTGCAGCTTTCATGTGTTGAGGAGAATTAAAACCATGGTTTAGCTAAACACCACTCTGGAATACGGGCCTTAGTTTTAAACTACATGTTGATACGAATCACGATGTTAAAGTCCATTTTCACCACACAGGCGATCGCTTCTGACAAAAAAGAATGTTTTCTCGCTTTTTCTTTTGTTTTTCTTTCTTTCTTTCTTCTTTTGTCTTTGTTTTTTCATCTCTTTCTAATAGACCTAGAACTAAAAGCAACTGCTTAGATATTACAGCAAATGTCTATATTTCAGTTATTTAATTGTTATCTTAATTTGAGAAATATTAATGTGCTGAAGATACGTCACAATTAGTAACGACATTTATGTCCTATATATTTTGCCGGGGGGGCCACTGCCATTGACCAGTAGATATCATCCGCGACCATGGAGCTCCAAAAAGCACCCTAAACAAGTATTTTGTGTGGTCTGAAAATGCATCTCTTAAAAAGTATGTCATGTCTGATTTGCTACCCAAAACTAGTATTTCCACTGAATTCTACCCCCTAAATAATCAATTCTCTTATTATCTCTCCATAGTTGATTGATTTTTTAGACCCTATACAAGTATTGTTGTGAAAAACATACCCTTTTTGTCACTTTTGGCCTGATTTTGACACCCTATTCGCGTTACGTAAGTACAGTGCCCATTCATAAAAAAACCATACCCTTTTACAGTGAATTTTTGGTCGCGCATGATATCCACTGAGCAATGGCAGTGGCCCCCCTGGGATATTTCGGGAGATTTTGTAAAACTGAGTTCATCACTTGAAACTTTGAAAAACAAAACTAGACAATTGGGCCCAAGATCCCAAGAAACTAAAGAAAGGGGAAAATGAAAGAAAAATGTTAGAGGAAAAAATTCTTTTAGAGCACCAAATGCAAAATTCACACATGTCGCCGGGATATTTAGTTACAATGTGTCACGTTCCACGTGCAAATAAATCTAGAAATAGTTTTGATTTCCTCACGATTTTATATTGATAAGAGACGTTAAAGTACAAAATTCCATTATTTTGACGTAACCTTTGACCACTAACACAGAAAAGTGTTCAAAGTAATTGACACATTTCGGTCAACGCTGTTTTGTCATATATATGGCAAAATTTCATTTACTTTCCATGACCAAATTTTGGTAGGTTGAGCTACAAAAAATGATAATGGAAATTCATATGTCCTTCAAAATTGTCAATGCCATTAAAGGGTCGTGAGAACAATGAATATCGATGCTAAAGCGTGTTTCTTTACACTCATATTTTCCGTCGCTGAAAATTATATCAAACGTCGCCTAATTGATTATCAAAATTCATTTTTATGACGAAAAAGGCTTCTCATCTTCCTTCGTAACCATACGTTTTACGTGACATTAAAAATAATGCTTAATGACAAAATCGAGCCATTTTCCTGACAAAGTGCAAAATTTTGAAGCAAAAAATGCAACATGGCGTTCGGGGGATTTAAAGTATAAAATTAATCATGTTGTTCAGGACTTTCATGCTCGTCTTCATGCCTAAAACATGACCTAAAACACAACGAAAATAAAGAAAAAATGTTTTATGTCATGTCATCTGCAGCGGTTTGTGTTCCTTCACCACGTTTATCTCAGGAGCTCCCAGGATTATAAAGCCAATTATCAAATTATCAGCCCAGCAGTGTGACTCAAATGATATATGTTGTCTGCCGTTGTCTGCTATACAGTTCAAAATAAATAACTCCCCCCCTGGGTGATGAACATTTTTCTGGAAAACGGTTTGAATCTTGAAATTGTTTCAAAATGTAAAATGTAGGCTGAAAGGTTGCAAGTTCAATGGGCAATAAAGTTTTGCTCAACACACAACCTTCTTCTTATAATTTTGCCATTCGTAAAATTTGGTCAAGAATCAAAAGTTGTTTTCTTCTGCAATAGGAATATGAGAAATTGTGAAATGTCTAAAAACTTTACGAAAAATCAAATCCATGAATAAATTGGTTATTGCCTGTGTGGAAAAAATTGAGTACCTGCTTATGGTTGAATGAACATAGAGTGACGTTGTTTTATGGGTGAATAAACAACAAAAGCAAGTAAAGATAATCCCTTTGATTAGAGTACAGGTAGGTGGTTCATATCCTTTTAGAGACTTTGGTCCAAAATAAAAGTGGTTCAAATGTTGTAGTCTGTTAGAAATTCTAAGAAGAGAGTAGTGGTGAAATTTTTACAAGATTGTAAGATGCCAATATTAAGCCTATTAGATAGAGCAAGGGCAACAGCCTTTCTCGATGAAGGGGTTGCACGAAGGATGGGAGTATGTCCGAAGGTTGTCGAAATTTAAGAAACAAATTCCAAGCTACAGGAGAGGTTAAAGATGTAAGAAGGCCTGGAAGACCGCGCAAAACTACAGTGCGACAAGACATGTCGGCGGTCAATAAAGCTGAAACACGCAGGAAATTAACAGGTATGTTTACAGTTCACTTTAACCTGATGTTCATTCCATCATAAACACTTTCAAATTATGTTCCAACAACCATGATGAACAAGTCTGTTACTGTTTATCTTTACATTTGAATAAAGTTTATTCATGGATTTGACATTTGAATAGTTTTTAAGACATTTAACAATTTCTCATATTCTTATGGCAGAAAAAAACAACTTTTGATTCTTGACCAAATTTTACAAATGGCAAAATTTTAAGAAGAAGGTTGTGTGTTGAGCAAAACTTTATTGCTCATTGAACTTGCAACCTTTCAGCCTACATTTTACATTTTGAAACAATTTCAAGAGTCAAACCGTTTTCCCAGAAAAATGTTCATACCCAGGGGGGGGGGGGATTATTTATTTTGAACTGTATATTAATTGATAGGAAAAGCACGAATGAAATACCTTGTAACTATGTTAGATCTGCACTCAAATTGTGGATACATACAATGTGCTATCAACACTAAATCTGCCAGGGCACTGAAAGTGTTTTGGAGCTTCTATGGTCTATGATTGGTGATTATTCATAGTAATAATTGGATTGTCCTTGGTATATACAATTGTTGAGTTCAATTATCCAGTTAACTTGTCGTAAACAAAATTGTTAACAAAATAGTTTCTCATTTTTGTTAAATTAGCATGTGTAAATTGTAATTCCTTTTCATTGCGTCTAGCAGTCCATGTAATCCTACTGTGAAGTCTATTCATATTTAAAAAAGATTTGGAAATAGCGAACTGAAAATTTTGTAAACCCATTACAAACGATTTACAATTTTTAATACTACCGACCGTGAAATTCGGTTTTTGTAATTATCTAAAGGTGAACAATAGAAACGCTGTCATTTTACGAGAGAAAATTTTCGCAGAAGTACAATTTAATGGAACATTTCGTTCAGACACAGAAAACAGTCTAGGCGTTGACTAAATTGTAAAATCGTTGAAAATATCAACCACGTAAAATATTATTTAAATGGGTCATTTTATAGTTCTTTCTGAGGTACAAAATACTTTATGCAACAAGTCTTTGTGATTACATTAATTCCAATGCATCTTCTAATCAATAACGGATTAACCACCGAAAATTCATCACAGCCTCCGTTATTATTAGAAAATGCATAGTTATATATCAGATTATAAGTTTAAACAAAGACCTGTTGCACCAAATATTAGGTAGCTCAAATGAACTATAAACTGACCCTATTAATCAAGCTTGAACAAGGACCTTGACACTATTGATTGGTGTAATTCACCTCAAAGATGGTTATTTTCTGCTAAAAATTATGAAGACGGATTATGGCGGATTAAATCTTGTCAATGGTGAGTCAATTATGATGTAATAATACGAGGTTGTATTTAATTGGAAATATTGTGCCCATGGTTAATTAGTTTTCAATTGTCTCCTAACGAATTTAGTAAAGTACAATTTGTTAGCTAAAACTGAACTAAAAGCCTGATATTTTCATTGTTTGAGACCGAACAATTTGTTTACAAAACGTAAACTGGAAAATTGAACTCAATAAATGTTTTGAAGGTGCAAAAGTGTTAAAACTAATCGGATGAAAAATGTGCAGATGGAGTCAATGTGCCCAAGCATGGTCATTTCCTAACATGCGTGGCCACATGGGCGTCATTTCAGGTGGGACAGGGGGACACCCCCCCACCTCCCCCCACCACCCCCACCCACACACGTTTTGAAGGGTGAGGGACTCGATATCAAATGTCCCCCACGGTTTTTATTTAGTTGCAAATTTCTTCACATTACCCACAAAAATATGTGTTAGGAGCACCCTCAGAATGCAAAAAACGCCCCCTGGACCCCCACAGTTCGAAATGAAATGACGCCCCTGCGTGGCCAAGAACAACGTGAATTTAGACTTGTTTTTTAGGATTAGAGGTGTTTGCCAAAAAGTCTAGCATTCATAGATAATGACCCTAAATTGATGATTAATTAATTAATTGATTAATTAAATAAATAAAAATGTTCAGAACAAGGTAAATTAAGATGTTCTTGACTATATAAAGATCATCCAAATTGCACTTAAAAAAGGCCTGCTGAATAGGTCATACATTTATACATTGAAACTTGCTTAGGTGCACTTAGAAGTCTTCTTCTGAAATGACCGTTTAGGGTGTGAATGTGGGGGGAAAACACATACACCATCACTCATGAGTTTCGGGAGTGTCTTTTTGCTATTGGTAAAAAATGATGCATTATATGGTATTTTTTATAAAAATTAACGATTTTGAGCAAATTTAAACATACGTATTTTAACCCCTACATCAATCTTGTTTTAGAAGATAAAAAGACGTCAGTTTGGTCGATTCCGCTAGCAAAAATATAAAAACTCAGATTGATGAAATTTGGAAAATATATTTTGCCTATAAGACTTTAAAATTGAAGATAAAACAAGGAGAAATAAATACGCTGATGTGGTGTATGAAAGGTACCTAATATCGGCTCTTCATACTTGCCTATGATTTGTATTGTGATAACCAGGCACCAATATTTCGATAACCAGCACCTTTTGTCACTACGTGTCATCTGATGCAAGCAGCGTGCATGTAACTCAGACCTTGCGA
Source organism: Ophiothrix spiculata (assembly GCA_000969725.1). Taxonomy (NCBI): domain Eukaryota; kingdom Metazoa; phylum Echinodermata; class Ophiuroidea; order Amphilepidida; family Ophiotrichidae; genus Ophiothrix; species Ophiothrix spiculata. The sequence continues at coordinate 11,101 of JXSR01S046791.1, forward strand.
TTTGAATGGCTCGCCCTCGCTGTGTTGAAAATTTTTGCATTTCATGTGAAAATTAATGAATCTGACATTTTTTTTGACTGAAAAGTAACCTTTTGGGTTCTTTTATATAAATTATGTCAAAAATTTGAGAATTTCAGTCGTGACAGTGAATAATTGAAGAAAAATCAACACGCCACGGCAAAAACAAAAACAAAATAGAAATTTACAAAACGACTATGACGGGACTCGAACCCACGATCTCCAGATTCGGAGTCTCATGCAATACCGTTAAGCCAAGTGACTGCTTGCTGTGTACTGGACATTTACTAAATAAATACTGCGACTTAACTTAATTGGTTACGCATGCGCACTGATCATCATTTCCGGAAAATTTGAGTGTCTCACAAGAGTAAACAACCTACATCAAATATGTTTTATCAATATTTATCGTAAGATTTTTGGATGAACTAACACAAAAAGCTTCAAACGTTGTTTTCTGCGGTACAGTTAAAATATATAATACTAATAAGTATTAATTTTAGCTTAAATTACGAGACCCAATTTCATCGGTCTTGTTCAAAATAAACACTCCATTAAATGTCTCGGTATTGGACATACAGTTAAAAAATTCAAACTTTTTAAAATTGTAAAATGTTTTTAAGACTTTCTTTTATATGTTCTGCGTAAAATTTTCTGAAATTCAGACTTCTTTCAGTGATTTAAGTCGATTTTAAAATCGTGTACTCCGCCTTGTGAATATTCATATCCACCGCCTAGATAGCGATACTGCTAATTTTTCATGCATTAACATGATAAAAGAATATGAACCATTGGACATTCACGGGCGCTGATATCAGACTGCATATAGTTGTATATCTGTAACTCTATTTAGCGGCCGTCAATCAACTTTTTTGGATAGTGTTGCCAAGAAACCATAAACACTCAAAAACAGATTGGTTGATTCAGCGTGCAATGAGAGAAATTGAGAGGTTGCGTTGTAAGTACGCTATCGCTTTTTTTGGACGGTAACCTTATTTCTTTTCAAATGCAAATAAGCAACTGTTAATATAACGGCAGCGGAACCCTTATTAAACTAAATTTCAATTAGAGCTATAAGTTAAACACCACTATTTTATGCGTCTCGTGTTGTTTTATTTATACAAATTATGCCATTTAGACATCAAGATATGGGAAAACAAAGTGTAACCTATAATTATAGCTATATAAAACAATTGTTTGACATTGTACAATCCCAGAAATTCGAGCTTAATTTGGGACATTTGGCCAGCACTATTCACTGCTTGAGTGGTTGCCATTGATTTATGTGTGTTTTGATTGCATTATCGGTAACCTTATCCTTAAAAATAGCATTCATTGATCCGATGGATGAAGAAATAACGTACAGGATGGCTAGATTTCACACTTTAAATTAACGTGAGACATACGTTAAACTGTTATGGTGCACATACTATGCTCTCATTTCTGGCAAGACTAATCGAATGATGTTGATCAGAACAAAAAGACTACAGTTATTCACGCTCAGTGGTCACAACGGGGTACAAATTAGTTTCATGGTTTTTTATGATTTCATTGCCACATGCGCGCGCATAGCACTAGGGACTAGACATTATAAACTTCCACACACATTTGGTTAAGTGGGTGTTATAGGGATATAAAAATAACTCATGCACATCTATAAATCAGTCCCTAAGGCTAGCTTCCTAAATTTTACAGTTAGGCTATCGCATACAGTAACCTTAACCTTATTTTCGCCAACTCTCCAATATTAAAAGCACATTTGCGTGAATTTTCAAATTATTTTTAATGCTAATTGTTTTCCAAACACAGACTTACAAAAAATGTATTTTTTCGCTCTTGCTAACTGGAGGGTACACTGTTAAACGGTTGTGTAAAATTTTTAAACAAGTTATGTAAAATTTTACACAACCCCTCTGAAACATATAGTAAAAAATCCGATGAAAATCCGTTATTTAGAACTTTATAGCAAAATTTTGATTTTGGTGACCAGGTTTTGCCATAATGCAATTTTGCTTGTTTTCCAATACGAAAATACTTTATGACGTCATAATTACGTAACGCCTTGGCTAATTTTAATGATCTTGGTATCGTTTGATAAGTGAGGATCACACCTATCTATCAATAGCAAAACCAATCATTAAGTTCACATGGGGGTCCTTTCCAAAATATTAGGGGGTTGCAACAACAACAACCCCCCCCCCCTTCGGAGGACGACGTGTTACAAAAAATAGCTCAAGAGGACAAGGGTTATATTTTTTAGGTCACGAGATTATATCCTTTAAAATACCGAGACATTAATCACGATTAAGAAAAAAATGTATAATCAATCTCATCATATGATACTTTAGACAGCGTCATTTTTTTCATTATTATTATTAATAGGTCCTACAATATCACAGTTGTACAATTGTTTTTCCAGACATGACCACGATCAGCGATAAAAAAAGTTTAACAGAAATTTCAAAATCATGGAGGTTTTTGATACGAACGGTTTTTGATCCGAAAAGTGTTTGTTCCGAAATTCGGAGAAACCGTTCGTAACAAGAACCCTTTGTGTCAAAAACTGTTCGGAACAAAACTTTTCGGAATTAAAATTTTCGGAGAAATGGCCCTTCGTATTAAAAGCCCGGGCGGATCAATTTCAAAGGACTAAAAATCCTTTCGGAGAAATGGCCGTTCAGAGCAAAACCTTCGGAGT
>JXSR01S046792.1:15933-26772 GCA_000969725.1 Ophiothrix spiculata
GCAAAGGCAGTGGAACCTATTTATCTTTTCATGATTGAAAAATAGTTAGGATTCACATTTTCCTGGGCATGTGGATTCCTCGTACCCTTAATACAGGCATTTACATGTTATATTGACTGTTAGTTACAGGAGGGTGGCATGGGGCAGTTGCCCCCAAAAGTATACATGTCTGCAAAAAATGAAGGACAAGAAAAAGAAAGAAGGGAAGAAGAAAAGATCAGTAGAAATGTTGTGAAAATTTTTGACAATTTTCCTTTGTATCAACTTTTCTTGAAAAAAAAAATGTAAAACTTGTGAGGCTTTTTTCGTTGTTGTTTTTAATCTTCAATTGTTAATAGGCACCTTGCGGTGTTTTTTTTTGTCAGTTGCTCCTTCTAATTATAGACCCTGGAATCACGTTTAGTTGGTTGATGTTTGGGCAATGCTTGAATGTTGCATTTGTCAGGTAGTTTGGGAAAATGAACTCTACATAGCAATTCGGAGTAAATCTTATTTAAAAATTGTCATTATAGGCTGTTGGTAAGAATTTGAATTAGATCAGATTCGTGGTGACTTGGCATTGCAACAAAATCGACATGGGATTCTTTTACTTCCTTAAAGGCATTAGCCATGAGCCACTCGTGAAAACTGATTTGAATCAAAGAAAGAACTTAATAGAATCAAGACAAACAAACAAAATCATATCACTTGCTCTAAAAAGACAATTTCAGCCAAATTTATTTATCGGGGTTGTGTCAGCAGTGTTTTTATTTTCCTTACGTTTGAGATTCACAATGTACGCCTATTAATTTAAAAGTGACAATATTCTTTAGGAAGGGCAAATATACTTAACAACAAGATTTGTTCACTAAAATAAATTGATAGAAACAACGAAGTTTAATTTAATCACTGAATTTCTAATGCTCCGAAGAATGAGAAATTCAAATCACCTGGATTGCTAAAAAAATATCAAATTCAACAAGAATTGTTTTGGAATATAGTTATTTGGAAGTACTTTGCAATTAAATCGGTAGTTGAGGAAAGTTGATTTACACTTTGGTGATCCTGGAAAATGCATTTAACACATTTTTTTCTTACCATCCTATAGTCGATTTTGCGTCTTTTTGTGTATGATCCTACAATCATAATTAGTAAACATGGTTGATTTAGGATAAAACTTATTAGCTTAAAAACAATCAAAGACAGCTAGTACATATTTGTCAATTTATCTCAATACCAACATGATTATATTCAACCTGTTATTGATTACTTACCATATTTTGTAACATTCTAGCTATTATTCGGTATTTATGTTTACTAGTTTTGACTAGATTCTCTAAAAACATGTAAGCTCATTCAAATCAAATCTGTATAAATTTATATCGTTTTGTACCTCAGAAAATTGTTAGTAGACAAAGTATACAATATAATAATCAATTTCTTTGGATATTGCATTTTTTGAAAGTTTTTCCTTATTATGCTTATCAATAGCTATATCTGCCATATGATTATTAAAACAAATATTTCCGTCATAAGAACATCAGACATGTCGACGAACTTCTTTTTTATCAAAATCTCAAATATGTCTTTATCAACCGCATTAATGGTAACTATCACGTGAAGAAACAACTGCGCTATAGAATAATAAAAACACGTAGATCGGTATCTATAAAAAAGTACGATTGATATGAAATATCACTTAAATTAAGCATCATAGTTTGTGATTTGAAAATGTCACTTCCTTATTTAGAAAGTAATAACACTTAAATCAGATGTAAATGGTTGAAATGAATGCTGTCGATAGTAAATTGAGTTTACAATCACATAACCCCTTTTTTTTTTATGACGTATCATATTATAGAATTGAAATAGTAGACGGAAAACAGTAAAATGATAGGAAGATGCGTAATTTATTGGTAATTGTTTTTCTAAAGTGAAATTGCATGACTGTAGTTGAGACTCTAGGGCATCTGATTGCTGCTGTTTGTTCATAATAAATGCAATGTTCATGGAAGTCAAAATTTAAATACTTTAGAATTTTTTTTCAACCGATTCGCATAGTTTGAGCAAGACTTTAACATTATTTTAAGTATTTAGGGATACTGATAACCAAAAGCACTAATAAACTAAAACTTTCAAAGATACAAGTTCAAAACATTGATCAAAATCTCTGAGGTTTTTTTTGGTTCTGAGCGACATTTGTGTAAACCTCAATAGCTACCACGGATATCACGCAAACACACTGGGTTCCGAGCTTGTTTAATATAAATATAAGGAATTCAAATATAATACATTATCTCCCAATATTACAAAACAATACGACAAAACAATACATTAACTATATATAAAAAGCCAGTAGATCAACAATCATGACATATTGCCGACAAATTCTTATCCTATAATATTTACATTATATAAATCGTGAGACGTAATTCATTATTTTTATTCCGACATTAGCAGGTACGTACGTATGTGTTTAATTTATTTTATTTATTCAACCGACATTAACAGGTACGGAAGCGTTTAAATTTTTTGGGAATGTCCGACATAAACAGATACGAAAGTATATTTAACATAATTCTAATAATAAGTTTCGTTATCATTTGCCTGAAGCATAAACTGATTATCATGTTGTATGGCCTAAAAGAAGAATATGCGAACGATGCCATTTTACTTCATTAATTCACGTCTTTCAACATTGGGATGGAGTGGGAGGGTTTTTTAAGACTTGAATTCAACCCGGACGTGCGACACGACACAATTTTTTTGTCTATGACCTAAACCAGCCACAAAGAAACCTGACATGCACTAAAGAGTGAGTGCTTATTGTCCAAAATTGTTTTTGACAATGCACTCAATTAAACACAAAGCATCACTGATGTGATTATAACGAGTAACAGCAATAAACAATCAACAAGTCAAATTTAGATGTCATATCAGAATTGGCCAAGACAAATCGATTTTTATTACATACGTTATAAAATTCTTATTATGCACTTTCTATTTGAAATTATGCAACTAGTTTTACAAGTTTTCATTAAAATTTAAAAAAAAATTGTTGTATAAAGGTTTGAACAACAACTATATTGAAGTCACATCTAGCTTTTCATCAAATAATGGGCAAGCGTTTTTTTTATTTTTTTATTTAAAATTGCACACTTTATAAATATGACGGATTGTGGTACACAGCAGCCTTAGATTCCAAACCATTATGAAGAAACACTATTTCAAATACACTCACAAATATGAAACGTGACGACTCACTTAAAATGTGCATTAGGGTTAATGGGACATGGAATACGGATGATAAAAAAGTGTCAGGTTTGATGTTAGAATTTTTATTGAAATGTAATATGAAACTCTGAAAGATCTTTAAAACAATATTCACAAAATGAAATGTATTTTTGATTTCTGTTTTATAATATAATTTTTTTTTTGGGAGAATAGATCAAATTGTAGCGTTACCAATTTCTGTGAATGTTTATATGTGATGAAGAAAAGAAAACATTTTCACAATTTAATGTAATCAAAATGTTTATTAATACGACTAAGATTGAACAATATGTCCTCATGTCCTAGTGCCATCATTAAAACACATCGTAATTCGTTATCATGTTACAAAAAGAATTAAATAAATGGCTTTTTAAACATTCAATTACGGTCAAATTGGGAGGTATATAGGATGAAGTGAGTTCCTTCTTTGGAGATTCCCATGTCCAAACAGTGATTATTAACAAATGAACGGTTAAGTCAAATTAAAAAAAAAAATCAATATTTTTTTCAAAGTTTACATAATTTACTAAACTTAACATATGCTTTACTCTAAAATTAAATTACCTCATAGTTTTGAAAAATATTGAACTGGAAATTGAGTGACACATCTTGTTTTTTCCTTATTGTGGGTATATTTTTTCTGTTAAAAAAGTTCAAGTCCAATACTTTTAAAGGTCCTTTGCAATGTTTGTCAATTCAAACACCCACCTATGTCAATCACATCATTTTACTTAGCAAATAACTGTGCTCTACTTTAAATACACTCAACATAATTAAAGCCATTTTGTATCTAAAATATAAATGATTTTGTTAAATATTTGAACAGATAATTACTGAAAGCATAAAACTACACGTATACAACAAGCCCTATACAATTCCTTTCCATATGGTGCATATGTACAGTTTCAAAAATAAGTTATTAAAAAGTGATACTTTGAAGAATTTAACACATATATTATATTGTGTAAGATAGGTTTGAGAATATCAACAATTGTTATTAGAATATTGTAAACGTACAGGGGAAGAAAACCTAATTCGAATTAATTCAAAATGTGCCCCTTCTTGATTAATAACGTCGACCGAGTTTTAGAACGATTTATGTTGTCCCAGGTTGAAAGAGCACATTACCTGAAATTTCAAAAACATATTTAACTTTAACTAATCTTTTAAAACATTAACGCCTTTTAGAACATTTTCAATTATTGTTGACAAAAAAGAATGAAGACACATACTTGATCCCATGGCAATGTTTGTCCCAAATCACGATTTTAGTTTCAAAATCAAGTTCAATAAAAAAATCAATCAACGTAAAAATGGGATGGTCAGGTTACAAGAGTTGTTGTGAAAAGATATTTTTTTCTTTATTAAAACAGTAAAATTTGATAAGAAGAACAGGGATAATATACGCGCATACTTAATAATCCAAACTAAACTGAATGTATATTTCCATTGTAAATGAATCACTGAGAACTTTTAGTTGGAGCGTCACTTTTCAATTCGATCTTATTCTTCAATAGAAACATGTAAGATTCACGGCATTATGTTTGCATCGCAAATTCTCGTCGTAGCATGCTTAGACACCTTTCTCGGCAGTCACGAAGATCAAAGAATGTTTTGTAACAACATCATTTCTAGTATAAGTAAGCACTTTGCCTCAGGTTTTTGACATACAGATTGTTAAAGGATTATTAATTGTTACCGATATAGCAGGAACGCATCATTAGACCATGTTCTGATGCCATGCCCTATATGTGAGTGAGCTGATTTTGGTGTTCTTTTAGGCTCATTCTTCGTTAAAACATACAAAATCATAATTTATGAATGGTTTTTGCAGAAGAAACGGTGCATAGGAGATTTTGAAAAATACTTGACTTTTGTTTTTTCGGCATTTTTAAGATAACATAACTGTCATTACGTATCTGTTTGATTCTTATCTAAATCGTATATTAATGAACAAAACTGCATACTTGCCAACTTCATTTATACACTCAAAATAATGAGTAAGAAACAACAACAATAATTAAATATGGTATAGCATTCCCCCTTTATAATTGCATTCAACAATCGTAACATACGGCTTTTTGACATTAATGTTTGGAATTTTTTACTTTAACAAAACACAATTATGTTTTCCAAATATATTGAACAATATAACACACAAAAAAACCAGACCAAAGTTAACCTGATTGAACACATATGGTAACATCCATCTACCTCATTATTTCTACACTTTCTTGACTATTTAAAAAAAAAAGATAACTTATCTGCCATTGAGTTCATATTGTGTTGTTGCACAAATTTGACTCAGAAGCGTTTCTAAATTTGTAACATTTTTTGTGTTTTAAAAATACCGATTGGGCAAATATTACTTAAGTGGAGTTAACTTGATAACGCATACATTTATAACTTAATAAATGTGTTTAGTTATCATAATTGCAGAAGAAATAATTGTAAATGCAAAATGTGTTTAATTCATTACACTCTTTGCATATTTGCAATCACTCGATTTCCAGAAGTCAAGTCAAGTTACGGTTCGTCAAAGGTTGTCATGGAGTGAAATGAAACTTGCAGGATTGTTTATCCTGAATAAAACTTAAAAGATGGAATCTGTAAGAAGAATGCATATTTTCATTGCAAACCTGTCACAGAGAATCCCCAGAGCATCGCGTTTTATTTACATCTTATTCTGTAATAGAAAACACTTACGATTCATGTTATTAAGTTATCTAGCGCAATTGCTTGTCTGATACTCGGCAAACACAAAGATCAAAATGAGGTTTTGTAAAAACATCATCTCAAGCCGACTGAATTTCAAGCATAAGTGGGCACTTTGTTCCGTATCTTTCCTGATAGACACATTCTAAAAGGATCATTGATAGTTTCTGAGCTAACAGGAAATATATCACTAGATTTGTTCATCTTACGTCACGACCTACATTTAGTAAGCTGATTTTGTTATTCGTCAAGCTCAAGTTGTTGTTACAAAGCTGAATTGTTCTTGAGTGTTTCTATTTTTGAAACAATTTATCAAGGTAAGTAGTGAAAGTATACTTTGCAATGCTAATTGATCAAACTAGGGAATGACAAGTAAAGAATTGTGCATATTTTGAGCTAAAATGGTGTATCTTTACAGTTTTATTCATATTTTTTACTTCTGAAAATGATAAACAGCATGCATTACATGCATGACCGGACAAATATGGGGACAACGTTTAAAGTTATGTTTAAACTTCAAATTTTATTACAAAAAATGTACTAATTCTATATTATTTTGATTTTTTTTTTAATGCAGTAAGTTAGTTGCACTCTCCTAAAGCAAAGGTTAAAACATGGCTCGTATTCCAATATACACGAAGTAAACCTAGTGTATTCACGCTTGAGTTTTAAATTTCATTCGATACCCTATTTTGGACAGAGGACTGATATATAAATTGAAGATTTGAACATTTAAATCACTTGGGAAAACGTGCAATGAATAAAGCTTTTCTAATATTTTAAATAGACTAATACTCACAAATATCAACCTGTTTATTTTTTTCACCATTTTAGATTTCATTACACTTGAGGTGGCACCTCTTATTCTGACCAAAACATCTAAATTGCTCAAAGCTGATGGTTATCGTATCATGGGAGCAGAAATGTGGAGACAGATGCTTAAGATCAGCTGAAAAGACAAAAGAACCGACCTCAATATCCTTCAAGAACTAAACACCAAAAGTGAACTCCTCGGAAAAGTGATCCACCTCAAAATGGGGTATTTCGGTCACATTCTGCGCGAAAGCGGAAGCCCTTTAGCAGCACAATATATTGAGAGTCAATTAAAAGGCAAAAGGAAAAGAGGCAAGCACGGAAAGGCAGATGTAGGAAGACAACAGTAGTGCAGATGTAGTCGCCAATCGTCAGTAGATGACGGAGGCAGACAGGTAGACAGACAGGTACTCACTTGTAATTTTAAGTTTCTGTATGATGTTATGACATTAGTGAAACTGAAACAGTTCAGCTAAGTTCACATTCAAACCGGGAACTCTAAGTTCAAGCTAATAAAATATCCTTCACTTACAAACATATTTACACATTGAGTAATTTCTTAATGACTATGACAATAAATGTACTATTCATCAATGCTTCAAGTACTTTCCAATTGTTTCGTTAAAGTTCACATTATTCATATCTTTCTATATTTGTTCTCTCTTAAATTGAATAAAGGCAACGTGTTGTCAAAGATTTCACAGGAAATTAGGTGACGCATTTTTCCCGGTTAATAATGGAGCAGAATGTTATTCGGTAATGTTACAGTATTTACATGAACTTGCGGGGAAAGTACTTACGTAATAACGTTATATTTATATAAGGCACCAAATGCCAAGTATATATCAACAACAAAACAAGTAATCTATAATAACGTCGACTGCATTATATGGATCTAAAACCTGGTCAGTTTTTAGAGAAGATGTAGGTAGTAGTTTTTACTCTGCAAGATCACTGACAAAACACAGGCAGCTTTGAGATAGTGACGTGAATTATAAAACATGTACATTACAATGCCGTACTTTTCTTTAGTTTACATAAGGACAGTCACTTTTGCATTGATGAAATGCTCAAATTATACGAATGCTCATATTAAAGCGGGACCAAATCGAACCTTTCGTGAACAATAAACCAATCAAATCGATCACCAACTCACGCAGCAATAGAATTTTCAAATCATACCAGCTCACGAGTATCGCGTAAGTTGTAGGTGAATGTCAACCTCGGTGCACGAGGAGCGTTAAAGTGAAAAGGTTTTCTTCGCGCAACTATAGGCGGATGCTAAGGAGTGTAGATATTAAAACAGGCAATACAGAGCTCAAACAGGGAAATATCGAAGTCGTGGAGATCGGTTAATTTTTTCCAGGCAAAACAACGCAAGTTGATTACATTATAATTAAGAATCAACACCACATATTCATTCAATATTAATTAAAATTCAGAACGAGGTATCAAGTCTACGATCTGACAAAACTTGAACAAAATCAGATTAACTAAATATTATGAAATTATGAAATGTTGACAAAAAAAAAGGCGTCAATCTTTTCGAAGTAATATCTCTGGTGTTTATTCTTCATGTACGCAAACAATGTAGAGAACAAATACAAGTCCCTGCCTCTTTACCGCCTATGATAACTTTAGTAAAGATCATTATATGGATGTTGGAAACACGGGTTCAAATCAACCATTTATCCAAAAATAATCAGAGGGAATGTGTTGTTATTTATTTTTTGATGACTATAAGTAAAAGTGCAATATTTAGAATAGGATAAATCTGTACTTTTTTTGCATTCAAATTTATTCACGATAGAAATTAAAAAAAACCCGGTTAAATCACAATTAATAAAGTGTATTCAATTCACATCATTTCAAAATGTTGGCGATTTATACTATATAAGATACTTACTTGTTGGTTCCTTTATTTTGATCACAAAATATTAAAGCACCTACCGCAAAATTGATTCACATTTGGTTAATGCTCTAAAAATTATAAAGATATTGAGGCGCTATGTATAATGCGTTTCTGAATATTTTGAATTTACCAACGATACATTAATATCAAAAACGTGAACTACTCTGTGAGAAATAGTTATATCTTCTATTTGTTTTTTTAAATCTAAATTTGAATATGATAATATACAACACCTTAAAATTATTATTACTTTAAGCTTTGAATAAACAGACAACAATTGAATTTAATTACATGAACAAAATGGAGTAAACTTTGCAATTCCCTAGTTGTATGACCAGCAAATTGCAATTGAAAGTAAACAGCAAAACCGCTTCTTGGAATAACATGTATTGTTCCTTTCACATATGTCAAATTTAATAACGCAATGCAACTATTTTGTCCCGGTAGATATGAGAGAAAACATGAGCTGTTTAGACAGAACATCACTATCCGGTGTTATAAAGATTGCACATATAAAGCTACAAAGGACTGGTCAGTGTTAATATCTATTTACAAGTGCCAGATTAATTTTATGTATATTTAACTGCCTGAATATTAACACTTTTCCTTTATTTTAAGTCAAGCTAAATATGTGATAAATATTGAGGGGGTTTTCGGATAGTAACAGAAATCCTTGCTGAAAATTTTAAAATTGAGAAATTAATCATGATAAACAAAATATCATGATATTGTTATGGTAATTGTTCAATGCATTACATTGAAAACAAATATGTTGTTGAACGTGAATGTGATAAACATGCAAGTATTTTGTTCTCAGAGCTATTTAACGTTTCAGAGAAAACATAACATGTTAAGATACCGGTGATACAGTACCTCTGCGTAGCAATAACCTGTACATTGTGTAAAGAGGTCGGTGTGAATGCCCGCTTTAGCTTCTTATATTGCAATTATGAGGCTAAACTTACCTTGGACTTGGACTAAACTGGCATAATGGAAGAAAGGTTAAATGCTTATGTGAAGAATAATATATTAGATTTAAAATCTAACTAAAAATCTTAAAGTTAAAAAATAGAAAGCTTTATATAACGTATAAAACGTAAGGATATATCGGATTGCGGTAAACATGGTAAAGAGCAGCCGCACATACTGAAACTACAGGGTGTCCCAATAAAAACGCAAAGAACTTTGAACTTTTCTTTTGAGAGAACAGTTCAAAGAACTTTGAACTTTTCTTTTGAGAGAACAGAGCAAAATTTTGAGCAAACGCTATAATAATATAATAGAGTAGACCATTTGATTTTTCAAGATGTTTGTTTTATTTATTTAGGATCTCTGAATCAAACGTTATTGCACCATTTGTAAAGACCGGAAAATCTCGATGGTCTGATTTGTTAATCTGTAAAATTCACCTCTGGAGACTTAATTGGGCAAAGATTTAATGGAAATTGTTAAAAACATCACATGATTAGGTGAAGAATCCCTTGAAACCATTTCATGACATAAGGACTCAATGAGTATCTGCTGATAGTCTGTGGGAAAATCCTTGATTTTGGGCTTGACTGCAAAATGGAGTCTGCACAATTGTTTTTGACTGATTCTTAGTCTTTGAGACCCATAGATTCCATAACTGAATGATGCAAAATCCGCACCATTGAGCATTTTGAGAAATCTAAGATAAAACAAAATGGCTACCAAAACAAGGGGATATATTTCAAAATTGGTCATATTTTATTCAAAATCACACCAAAATGTTCCTCTCACCATAAGTAAGAAATACTTTTACCTATGTCTGAAATATGGTTTTGGAGTTATAGCCAAAAATATCGATTAAGAACTGAATTAAACTATATGATTAACCATGTATGATCTTTTACAGGGAGCAATGATTTCCTATCGGAAAATCTAGAGCCGAGGTCCCTCTTACTAAAGTAATGACCAAATCTGATTGAATAATTAGAGAATCTACAAAGCTGATACGTTTCCAGTGGAAGCTCCACAAGCATGATACATGCCTGTATTCTTATCTATGTTTGTAAGGTACATATAAATATGCTATATTTCCTCTTTTAAAAATAAAAAATAAAATAAATAAAATTTACATGTCTTAAATCAGCATAATTTCTATTCTTAAAAATAAATTAATCGAA
>JXSR01S046792.1:44655-59395 GCA_000969725.1 Ophiothrix spiculata
TTTCTGGTGACCTAACTGACTCCTACTTTTGTTTGGCGGAAATTATAAAACAGCATTTCGTAAAAAATGTCACCTACTTCCTTTTGTCATGGTAGTGCAGTATTACCGACACAAGTTATGACCGGTCATAAGCAACTTAAGTCCGACCGTCTGAACGCGGCTTTTGACACATAAACCACCTTAACGACCAGACTCACAGGCTGGCGTTACTGTTCATTAACGCAAATAGGCCGCAGGTTTATTTTTCTAAAACATTAACGTAAAAGACTTGTTTTAAGTCTATATTGAAGGTCGAACTATTAGACCATCGCTGTTCAGATTTTGGCCTTTTCACTTTTCTTGAGACATCGATTACGCACTGACGCTTTTCTGAAATTTAACTGCTGCTAATTGATCGGGAAGGCTTCTTGCACCTTCTCAGTACTGTGGCTGGGCTACTTGCACCCGAGCTACGATTGCTGTATGGGATAACTAATATTTGGGCCGCATATATTTTTAGAAGGCATTCTTCAATTTTGTAATTTGAAGCCGAGTGGCTACCTTATGGCATTTGATTATTTTGGATAAATCTTTTGTTTTTTGTTTTTGTTTTGATAAATGCCTGCCATATCTATTAGTACAAAGTATTTGTTTAAATTGCTTTTGACAAATCTGTTTCGAATTATTCAAATCTAATTTTAAGTTTTCGTTTATCGCTTAATTTCAAGACATCAAAACTGATTTGTCAATTTTAATTCGCTTGACTTTATTGTTTGGCATCAATTCTTTTATAACGTTGTTTCGTCATTACTGTGCGTCAGTTTAGTTGTAATAAAGTCGAGTCTCATATACGCAGATGTACTTGTTGATGTGTTTCTCCTTCTTACATATATTTGTGTTAAAAGCACATAAGTTTTTTGTACACATAGAACCTAGCCAAACAAAAAGCAATACTATAATGTACATAAGTTTAATTTTTACAATGCACTACATTGTTGCGTTCTGGTTTGCTTAGATTTAGTTTTAGGATGTTTGATTTTGACATTCAATAACCATGTAAAGGTTTCATTTACACAAAATCATTGTATGACGAAGTACGTTAACCAATTTAATTTTGATTGAATGAGAAAGATATATGCATATGTGGTCTTTAGCCTTTAGTTAAATAATCCCTTTGCAGCACAAGTTAGGCTAATTTTGATTGGTAAATTTTAAAATCCGTCCATTTCACTCAACCCCAGCAATTGTGATTGAAACGCATTAAACGTGTCCTCGTGATGCTCTCCTACTGTATTTCACTTGAGACATGGAATATGCATTTATCAACCCATAATTAAAAAGAGCTGAAGAACATGAGAAAGTAAAGTAAATAAACAACCGTGTCAGACATTCTAAGGAAACAATGCAGACAATATAGTACTGTTAGTAGATCACGCCGGTGATCAAATTCTCTTGGTAGGTTTTATATTACATCATATCCTTTCATCTTACATGGGTTAATTACAGGATGTCTGTGTGAACAGCAAATCCCTTTGAGATTTAATAATGTGTTCCATTAACAGGGCGCACACTATATAGGTATCTATATAACCCCCGTTAAATAAAACATAAAAATAAAAATCACTAACAGTTAATATCATGGCACAATTTTTTTGTTCTTCAGATTAGTATTCACAATATGTAATAGTTTCTTAATCTCTGAATAAAAAAGAAAATGGATGTAAAGGAAACATCGATTCAAATATCTGAAGCGAATTCATCAACAAAATAGAATTAACCAAATGTATTTTTTCAAACACAAATTTATAAAAATTGTCAATTTACATTAACATGATGATGTATCTATAATTAGTAGGAACCATAGCGTATTTTCATAAAAAGATCCATAACACGAATAATCTCTTATTCATCAAATATGGTACTGAAGTATTGAGAAATACTTGACAAACTTCATAAGAGTGGTAGACCATTAAATAAATCATATTTCTAATTTGATAACGCTATTTCTGGTAGAGTCAGTTGAGACTTCTGTTTTGATGATATAACTGCATCAGTTCTTGTATTGTTTCTAAAACTTTATAGGGAAAAGTAAAACAAAAATGACGAAATCTGTGAAAATTGTGATTTTTGAGAGAGAAAAAAATACATTCCGAAAAACTAATGCGATGGAATTTTACTTCTAATGTTTAAAATTGTGTATGGTAAAGCATTACTTTAAACTATATTTTACATCTTCAAAATGTAGTTCTTACGAGGCTATGATAAAAATTTAAAAAGACATAATATAGTAGTTATATATATATATATGTTAGTTGTAATGTGTTTGCAGATACCAGATTACAACGCTGCTGCTACATTACAGGTTTCTTACAAATTTTCAGCAAAGAAAGAAAATGATTATAATATTATATAGTCAAAGTAAATACAACTTTTACCTCTTGTACTTATCCGAGTCTCATAATGTACAGAAGACATATACCAAAAAAATCCTTAGTTTGAGGAATAACTGAGGTGAGGTGAACTACACTTGATATACCGATGTCTGGGCTGTGTCAAAGCATAGTCGAAGAGATAAATATTTTCAATTTTGTGTGTGAATGTGTTTTAACCTAAAATGATGATGAATATTGATGCAAACGTGATCAAATAAAGAAATATTTGCAGTGAATTGTACTAAAAGAAACCTTTGTTGATTATGATGCCACAGATTGACAGCAATGTAAAGACTGAATAAATGAATTTGATGTCAGTTCCTTGTCAAGCTTCATCCAAAATCAGTCACAGCTTAAATGAATAAGCGTTTTAACCTACAATAAATTAATGTTTTTTATGTATTACATTAAATGATTGTAAAAGGTTTTTAAATATTTCCCCAGGTTTATTTTGTATTGAAGCCGTGTTAACACGAAGTGTTTTTTCCTTAAGTACACTATATTTATTTATTTTGCAAACCTGACTTCATAATAAAAATTTAAAAAATTGTGCTTTAAGATTCAACGAGCAGATTGCTCTGACGATCCTTGAACAGGCTGCCTTCCATGTAAACCTGCCTAGTAAGTGATGTATTCCTAGACTTAGCATCAAATAGCTATACATCATATTCACTTATAATCTAAAAAGAGTATATACATGTATGCATTAACAAATTGAAATTGCTGTTTAGATAGTTTGGCTTTTTCCGGGCAGACAACGTACGTCTCTTTGATTTCTTGGACAAGAATTTTACTCTAATTGAAGTCACTTTAAGCCGTTGGTCCCCTTTGCTAAAACCTCATATTGAAGCGGTGAAAAACTGTATTCATTGTCAACCTAAACTAAAATCCGAAACAATTATAGTACGGACATGTAATCAGTAAAGAACAAAAATGCATACTCTAAATTGAATATGTGATTAATTAGTGTAGTTAGTACATGTATGTAATCTTTTAATATCATATAGTGGACTATAGTCTGAGTACCGTTACCCCAAGAAAAAGCCCCCAAAGTGTAACAATATTGACATATATGAAAAATATGCAATCTTAGCTAAATATATTCTCCGAATTTGAAGTCAACACCATTACAATTGTTTTACCCCTCAGTTTTCATTTCTAACATAGGGTTACACACAAAGCTCTAATCAAACTAAATATACCACCAAGAAGACAGTTGTACCATAATCAAAGTAATGAAAAGCACAGGGAAATGACAATTTAAAGTTTGAGAAATAGATAAAAAGTGAAATGTAAAGCCGAAAAACAGACTGAAGAACATTACTTCAGGTTGTGGCAAAATATGTTGAATATATTAAATATTGGTTGATAAACACGAGTGTACATTAATCAAATGTGTTATTCACAGAGTTCTTTGATATGAGAGAAAACATGCACTGTTTAGATACCCAACAAGCATCCGGTGATACAGTCTCTTCATTTGTAGCAATAAGCTGTAAATTTGTGTCAGTGTGAGTGTCCGCTATCGCTTTTCATAACATTGCAAACATCAGGCTAAATGTAGCCTTCGACTTGGACTTAATTGACATGGTGACCGACAGGCTGAATAAAGCGAGAATTAAAAGTCTTAATTGAAGAAACTAAAAGCTACTATTGAACATAATCAAATTTGTTTTAATAAACAGTAAGTTCTGTCATTAACAGACTAGAGTTTTAGTTTACAGTTGTTTAAAAATTGTAGTTAACTAAAAGAAGTATCGAATTAATCTTAGCCAAACGAGAACTATCAATCAAAGAAGGTCTATTGTCTTTTACCTAAGCAAAGAAACAATGACTATATTTGTTTTCCTTTTTGCTCGTGCAAAAACAAGAGAGTTGTTAGCGATTGCAAGTATACTTACTGACCCCAGTGACTAGAATCAGTTATGGTTTACAGAATATTTTACAACAGCTAACAAAATGCATGGCTATGCATTTAAAAACGAATCTGCGTTAATCGCTGTTAAATTGTTTATCTTAGGTAATAATTATGGCATTTGTTGGCTATGTTTAGACTTTGATTTTGTCAGAAAACACGTGATATCATTTATTTATGTCGTGTATGATAAAGCAAACAGATAAACATTTCACTTTGTTGGGAAATGACAAAAATAATGCACTTGCCGTTGCTCTGTTCAATTCACTCTGCCCCTTTAGCAATTGTATGCATCATTTGACTCGTGACGAGAAATAAATATTTCTGTTTTAACCTATCTTTAAATAGAAGAGGAAACAAACATAATGCACAACCCTTTCGAAAATCCCGTGAAATACTGCTCGCAATATATATATAGTACTGTAAGTAGATTACATTGGTGATCGAATTGCTATGTTATTCTCTTGGTAGGTTTCAGATTACAACATATCCTTCCACCTTACATGGCATGGGTTAATTACAGGATGTCTGCGTGAACAGGGACTCCCTTTGTGATTTAGTAATGTGTTCCATTAGCATGGTACATCGGATGCTCTATTACAAAAGCGGCATGTCATTCGAATCACGTTAAATTAATTTCGTCACATTGATTATTTCTACAGTTCAGTATTTGATATGTTTGATTTTACCTTAATGAAAAGAAACATTGTTATGTTCTCGAAAATCTGAGCAACTCTATCACAAATCTGAAACAGACCAAACATACAATGTATAGTCAAAATATTTTAGTGTAAGGTAGAATAATAAAAACAAAACACCTCAGCAAAATACCATTGAATACTGGAGCGGAAGAAGTCACATAATATTAGTTTTGAGATTCCTAAAATGCATCAGGATATTAATACGTACTTGTTATGTTCTTGTTTTTGGAGTGTCTCATTATGGTGATTTTAGAAGGTATTTTCGATTATTGATTAATCATTATTTTTTGGACGAAAGTACCTTTTCCTCTACACTTATGAATCTCTATCAAATACATTTATTTACTTTAATCTAGGTAATGTAACAAGTCGAAACGAACAATTTGATATGTCATTCACGCAAATCGGACCTTGTTAAAAATATAACTCGTTTGACCTCATCAGTTTTTTTCATAATCTCCATAACCCTACTATCTTGTTTAATACAATTATTTATATCATGATTACAGTGATTTGAGCCGTGCAATAGTTTGTACTGAATGCCTATGCACGTGCAATAGTACAAAATATATCTTTCGGTCAAATTTTGACTGATGCATTTCTATCGGCTACGCCTCGTGAAATAGAAAAGTCCAAATTTGATCTCATGATATATTTTGTACTAGTGCACTCTCAGGCATTCAATATTTGTATAATATCTATCATAATGTATATCTACATCTTCATCATCCTTCGACTTATTGATTATTTTATATGATGATGATGTATAACTACAGTACATAATGATTAATTTGATTTATAACTCGATATATTTCGAGCATTTTAAAAAGTTGACACAAATCACCGCTGTTTGATCACCGTTACATACTGTTTATCTTTAGGCAAATGCACATAATATTGAAGGCGCTATTTGTTGACATTTGACTCATTGATGGAGATAACAAAAACCCATTTCATAGATGTTAAATTCAGGTACTTAATACTTTTTCTGATTTTGATAGTTCTAATAGTACTAGTAATTATTTTAAAAATTGAATACCGCTACCTATAATAAAACCTCCAAATATGGGCTGAAAATAATGTATTTTTGATCTAAAATAAGCATTTTTAATGAGATGTCAAACGAGTTCAATTTTTTACAAGGTCAGATGAAAAAATGTTAAATAAAATTATGCAAACAAATTAAACAGTCCAACACATAAGTCAAGAACTATTTTAAGCTTCCATAAGGATCTGTATTTGTCAAAAAATAAATGAATTAACCGCAAAAGGCGGTGCAAAATTCACTAAAGCGTGACGACTGCTTACGATAGAATAATTTCAGTTCGGCGGAACTTACAATTCGGATACGTATCTGAATTCGGATACTCCGTATCACAATTCTGATACCCGTATCCGAATTCGGATTAAAAACAGCTGAAACGGGGTATCAGCTGGAATGAATATTCAGCTTTGCTGCGCACCATATCGGTATGTATGATAGTCAACAACATTATCATCATTTGTCATCTAAATTCTAATAAAGGTTTGGTCAAATTATTTTGTCTTCTGTGATAAGGATCTATCAAGACATGTTCCGAGGCTGTCCCGCTGGAATTTGCACAGATAGAAAAAACATTTCCACAGATAGATTTATCATAGATGCAAGAAAGATGTTCTACATGTGCTTGTCAGCTTGCGCTATGATTTGTTTCCTTCGCCACGACAGGCGTATCAGAATTCAGATACCCATCCATATCCGAATTCAGATACGGGTATCACAATATGGATACAAAATGTACGTGGGTATATGAATTCGGATACGTACCCGAATTGTGAGTTCCGCCGAACTGATTTGTCCAAACAATTTACATTTATTCATCCAACTATCTAATAAGGGGTAGGCGCAATATAGTGCTAACCCACACCTATTTTTCGACCACCTTTCTTCTGGTTTTGAAACAGATGCATTTAAAACGAGACTAGTTATTGCATCATTTCTCAATCAATGTTGGGAAAAACATCTTTGGTTTAGTTTCATTATCACCATATTGTATACTATTTTCAGCAAAATCATTGTATAGCTAAGATTTAGCAGTTCAAAAGTCCAAAGGTGGCTTACAAATCAGACACTATGGCTTAGCACTATATTGCCCCTGAATTCATATTCAGCGCCATAGATCATTTAGAAACACTATACGTTTTCTGAAATCAGTGAATTTATAATCCTTGCATCAAGTACTCTTTGATCTGGCATTTTGAAAAAGAAAAATCTTTGTCATCTAGTGTTTCTAGAAAGTTAGAAATTGTAATTTGCAAGACCTTTGGGCAATATAGTGCTAACCCTCACTTTTCAAGTGACTGGCTTGTTTTATTGAAATCATGTGGGACCTCAATTTTGGTCAAAATATTTTCATTCACCCATGTACTTCATCATAATAAACTTTTCAAAAACTATTTTTGATCTTTGTCGTCATAAAATCATTCAAATCAAAACCAGTAACTTGTGCAGAATGAGGGTTAGCACTATATTGCGCCTACAAGCTGAGATAAATAAGTGTCATTGTTATGTCCTAGCTACAATAAAACATTTGATTTAGGTCAAATATATGCATTATTTTGAGTTAACATATATGACTTTAAAACATAATGCTCTAGCCTCTCGATTACTAGTTTATTACATTTAGTTTAAATCACCAATGTTTAAGCATATAAGACATTTTAAACTCATTGCCCCATCTTGCTGATGTGAATACACAAATATACTGAATACAATAATACAAATATAAAGACTTGAGAGAAAAATGTAACACAAGTAAATTAAAGTAGATCTCAAGAGTTATAGGATATCGTTAGACTATGGAAAGGTAACAACATGCAAGGAAAATTATAAGAGCAGAGTAGGCATAAATAATGCACTATGACTGCATGTGTTTCCGTTGATATCTAGTTACGACATAGGTGGTTTTCCTTAGCATGTATTGCATAAAATGACTAGGGTTAATAATGTGATTGAGAGAAAACTATAAGAAACATCTTATTGTTATGAACAAAATATTATACCATGGCGTGAGGTTAACAATTTTGGACCAATGTTTTGCACTTCTGCAACCCTAATAATAATGAATATGTATTGGTCAATATTAAACACTTTGATGACACAATTGCAGATTTGTTTTCTCTCACAAATTCTGGCATTTATATTTTCCAGAATTGTTTGTTTCAGCAAAATAAAGCCTTTATTTTTTTTAAAGAAAAAAATATTTGCTAACTACAAGTTGAGCAGAATGTTTTCAGTCAATGTTGTGACCGGTGTTCTAGCTCTTTAGTTTATTTCAATAATATTCTATTAAAGTCTGTCTTGAAAGACACTTGTTGTTTAAGGCAAAGACACACATCACGAAACGTACGAATAGCGTACGAGTAACGTTCAATGGTTTGGTAAGCAATATACAATGTATATTATACATGTATTTCAATAACCGAAACAGTGTAAGTTATTATGTATGTTTTGGCTCTATACGGCGATGTGTTGCTGCCAACGTGAAAAGTATTAACTTTACTTACTTCATCCAAGTATATCATGTATATTGGTAGCGGATATTTTTCATACTTCAGTGCATCGGCAAATTGAGGTCATTTGATAGATATAATGGAGTCAAAAAAAGAATAAACAAAAAAGGTAATAGGACAAAATTCAAAAGACAACCCTTAAGCGCTATTTAGACGACCATTTAAAGGAATAAGAGAAGTAATTAGCCGTATTGACTTCGACACATGGTAAAACATAGCGTAGAGCATTTATTATAACTAAATAGACAACCGTTAAAAAAAACATGCAAAAGTTAAGTGCTTGATTCTGTTTTTCAAGCCAATGTTGCTTTTGACGGCTTGTCATTTGTTTGTGAGATACATAACATAAAGTTAAAGTACCTGTTGCGACTTCACTCAGGATACCGCAGACCGTTCAGAAACTTGAACCATTATAAAGTATGGGAGTATAAAGTTAGGTAATAATTATCTATAACTAAATTAATACGGCTATCCTTTTTATCACCGTAGTGTTAAACACGTAACATTTACCAGTTTACATAACCGTATACACTAACTTTACTTTTATTTTTTACCTCCCTAATACCACATTGTATGTGTTATGTAATTCAGCCTGGAGCCCTATGTTGCCTAGATCAATTGTAATTACCAATAATTCTACAATGGTAAGGTATGTAGTGAAATGTCGGTGCGCACCTTAGGCAAGCAATCACACACTCCAAGCTTATAATATTCAAGGTTGAAAATTCCACATTTACATAAACGTTTCACCGAATGGTATATGAGGGGTGCTCCGGCAAAATGAGAGCAAAGTCGCACTTGATGATTTTGAGAAAACAGCTACTGAAGTGAAATGTTGGACAATATTCAATTTACATTTTTAATGGAAATCGTATCTATAGATCTTATTTTAACTGTATGTAAAATGTGTGTACCATTATGTATATTACATGAAAATGTTAATTTTAAAAGTTTTTATCATCAGATTCTAAACGTCCTGTACAATTTGCACTACGATTGGTCTAAGTTTTTCAACATTGCAGATTGTGAAGATATACTAATTTTTAAATTCACATTAAATATTGCAAATAGTCTTACAACTGTATGTGCCAAGTTTCAAGTGTATTGCGTATCAGAAATATAGATATTATTGTTTTTACCTCATAATAACCTTCCCGGTGTAGAAGGAAAGTACGTCCCGCGTTCTTATTGTCCTTCTTGTATAGCAAAGTATAGGCTAACAACTCTCACGCAACATTAGCTTCACGCTTTATTCCGTTAAGGTCTATGGAAGGTGGACTAACATTTTAGGCATACTAAGATTACTTTCACAACGGCCTTTCTCTATGTAGGCTTATAATTAGGTACCATGCTTAATGGTGCTTAGTGCTTATATAATACTCTAATTTTCTGAATCACCTTACACGGTCGCATAAAATTATCTGTTTATGGAAAAGGAAAAGTATGACAAATTATATATCATTCTGAAGCTGAGAATATTAATAATTTAATATATAATAAACTCATTTTTGAAAATCGCGACTTTCTTCTCACTTTCACCTCACATATGTGATGAATTACTAAGATGTTTCCTTCTTAAGAACACTCGTTGGTTTCTAAAAATAAAAAGTTTATCGCTGAAGGTATGTTGCTGCTCTGAACCAGAAAAATAAGATACGTGTAATTGTCTACCTCTTCGTGTAAAATGTTCACGTAGACGTCATGTCACCGGCTTTGACCCGATCATAGTAGATATGTAACACTATATGTCAACGTTTTAGGTGAACGGTGCAGAAAAGTAAAGTTATCTACTTGGTGGTTCTCGACATTGTCATATTGCACAACATCAAAGTCTGGAAATATTAATAAAAGGTATTTTATAAATAAAGAAACATTTTACTTTCAACTTCAAACGATTTTGCAGTTTTTACTGCATATTGCAGTTTTAAAGAAATTGATATTGAAGTTAATATTAACCTTGGATAAACGAACATGCTTGTTTTAGTATTTTTACCCATTCTTCACATGATTTTCTATCAAAATGTACAAAATCAAGGTATAGATAATAAGAAACATTTTTTCTTCTACAAATCTATACGAGCTAGCATTTTAAACTGATAAGCAGTCATTGTTAACTTTGAACATATGCTTATTGCAGTATTTTTCTCATTTCTTGCCACAGTTTGATTGACAGGTTCAATATAAACAACTCATTCTAAAATGCATGGAATGTAGCCATCCTTGATTTGCATTATAGATATACTAGTAGATTTATGTTTAATATAACTCAGCCACACATCCACATAGAGCATTATGTACGCAAAACGTACACAAAAAGCTGTGCCAAGAAGACACCACAGTGTGAATAACGATTTGAATGACTCTAAAAAAACACATGACGAACGTCTACTAGTGTGTTATGCTAAAACAAAAATAATATACATGTTGGTATTCAAACACGCTACAGAGTTGTTCATATCGAATCAACAACGATGCATCCATGCGTCTGCGTATTTGCATCTCGCGAGGGTGGCTTAAGCAACCAGAGCGTGATAAAAATACGCATCGGATGCAGACTTGTTGATTTGCGATGAATAGCTCTGTTGCGTGTTTGAATAGCTTTCAACACCGAGGATCTTCCTGACAAAGTATGAAGTAATTTCTAAATATTTCCCATTTAACACACAGGCCTACTCATCTTCATAAAAAATACTGTATTTGGCATATCTGAACTTAGCAAAGTGCTAATTTATGAATGGTTGCTAATTCGACATTTTCAATTTTTCCCAAACACCGGGCTTTTGCACGTACTATACTTGCCTGACGCGCGATGACCAGTGTGCCGAGTTTTGGGTTCTGCGTAAACGCACTTCCGTAAACGCCGTGCCGTGCGTGACTCGCTAATTTGAATAAAAACTGTGGATTAATTACGAATCAACAACGGTACGCTCCTGTATAATGAGATATAGTGAAAGTGGGATTTTGTACGTTGTGGGTCGTTGGGCTTTGTATGGTGGTGTGTGACTGAGTCTTAGGTAAGAACAAAGTTCGAATTTACACAAAGCAAAGACATGGGAAAAGTTGTATATGACCACCATAATACTATTTTTGGTTGAATTTTGAATAAATGCGTTCTGACATAGGTCTCTGTTTTATTGATTATTTAAAAAAAATAATATTAAATGCTGTGGCATATAAATATTTCGTTATAATTTGTACCAAGTTGTATTGCTCCAACTTTTTTTCATTGTCTACATTTAACAATGTTGTTACATTGTATGTCGCCTGCGTATATCTGGAAATTCTGAAAGCATTTCATATCTTAATCATTCAGAAAACCTATTACTCCAAAAAACTGACAAGCTTAAAAAATACAAATTAAAAACAAAATATAATAGATTAATCAGACACCCATTGGTTTATTTCAAATTTTCATTTTAAATAAATTATGATCATTAATTATTTAAAACCTAATAAAACTTGATGTTTTTAGTGTTTTGACATGAATCAGTTGACAAGCTATGCTTTGCCATTTGCCACTTGGATGATTATTGGCAATTACGGCATTTCTCTTGGAGCCAATTACTTTTTACTCCAGTGAAAGAATGGCAGTCACCTTTCACAAATGAGATTGAAAAAAAAACCTAGAGCATGAAGAGTTATTATCATTCTTTCTTAGATTCACATTTATGACAAAGTAATATTAACATGTTAATTACTTGGTTACATAAAATGACACAAGATGATGAGTCCTTATTACCTCAATAAGAGCTTTAACCTAACAGTGATCTTTTCATTTTCTAATTGAATTAAACTTCTTAAGAATTAATATATGTGATGGTTCATCCCGAAGGGGGAAGGGACTTTGCAGATAATATCAATTTAGATTTTTTTCATTTTATCTGTTGCGGCCTTTTCTAAGCCAAAAAATCAAGGCGAACAAATTTTACAACAGGTAATCTGCTGGAAAGTCTTATTATTTTTATTTTTTTCGCGGCCTATTTTCACCTGTTTCTTGAAAGTGTTTTGTCGCAAAATTCCCTTTTTCGGGGTGACTCATCACATATGATATTGAGATCAAATTATAATTTTATTTGGATAAGTTACATGCACGTTACAGATTCACAAATAGTTATATACCCTTTTGTTTCACAAAACATTGCATTGTCATTTTGAAATAAAAGCTTATTTTCCAAGTCCATATTCTTGTGGAATATTCTTGAGGAGAAATAAACACATGGTTTATTCGGCAAAGCTATGGACAATACAATTCGCTTCTGTAAACATTACATACCAAAACCCATAACGTGAAAAAAATCACAATTTCCCAATGAAAATTGTTGTAGTTGTACCTGTAAATAAATGAAACTACATAGCAAATCCTAATGCCTAAATTGCCTGCTCTCTATGCAAAAGAACATAAATGCAATAATATTACCTTATTTCAGTTCTATAGTTATAAGACATCTAAAAAAATCCTATTGCCTAAAATGCCTGCTCTGCATGTTAAAGAATAAAAATGTAATTACCTTACTTCCATACTGTAGTTATAAGACTTTTAATGATAACAAAATTATCTCTTCGACGTATTCATTAAATAAAACAAATGTGGCAATTCAAACAGAGCCGATGTTGCATGCAACATTTCAAATTTTATGATAATATATAACCTTGTTACATAACATCAGTAAACAAACATTAATCTTTATTTGACATTTACAGAATGAAGTGGGTAGCTCTTCAGAACCAAAAATATCAAACAAAGATGGCATTCAGTATCAGCTATATTATGTTAGTTGTAATATTTTTGCAGATATCTGATTACAATCATACTACTTCACGTATATGCCTCTTGCATGTTTAATGGCATCGTTAAATATCAAGCTGCATGTTGAAGTCTTGTATATATATATGGAATAAAGGTTGTATACTCTTCGTATAAAACGTTTATGTGCATAAATATAATATTTTAAGAAAATACTATTCAATTTTCATTTATAGTCTGTGCAATACACATCATATCAAATAAGGGGTCACATAACCACCTAATGCATGGCGCTGCTGGTCTTATTTGCAATGAAAAAATGACACCTCAACATGGTTAACATGTTGAGAAAAGAAGTTTAGATTAAGAAATGGAAACACCACGACACAACGATAATGCCTTGGTAATTTAAATTTCATTATATTTTCTCAATTTTGCTAGTCCAAAAAAAATCAACTCAAAGTAAGTCCACTACCAGCAATATCTTCGGTTGGGGTGTTTGATGCAGTTTTTGGTTTTCGTATATTTCTGTTTCTAAAAGTAGTTTAATTTATAGACCTGCCAGACTAAAATGGGTTTGGAATGCATCTTTATATATTATACATAATGGATACATGATATATGTGCTGTAATATAAGTCTTCTATAATGTATTTGTTTGCAGTCTTTTCTCATTAAATATGAATCTGCGTTGCAGACATATGGCAGATGGTGGATAGTCTTATATTGACAGTTCAAATCTAGCAGATATCGTTAAAATAACCTCTTTTGTCGTCAAATATTCCCGAAGGTTTACACATGATTTTGCGTTTCAACCTTTTACACTTCTAATATTATTTAGGGATGTTTTTCAAACAAATCTAAAAAAGTGAAATCTCATAGCAGCGATAGCCGCCTAAAACCATACTGATTTGACTATGTGAAGCAATCATATACAGGGTGTCCTAGAAAAAAGGAAACCGAGATTTGCGCCCTCTGTGCTTTGACACGGTTGACTGGTTTGGAAAACCGTTTGGCTAGATTAATGCACCAAAAAGTCTTCTTTCCAGTAATACCAAATATTCCTACGTTGCTAACCTTGTTGAGTAATTACGACCAATTTAATGAATTGTGCATTTTATGCCTTCGTACCACTTTTTGGTAGCGTTAACTTCTTGCTCATGATGTGCTTAAGTTTAAGCCGTGTTGCAATAAGGACTCCTTTAATACTCTTTTTTGGATGACTGAATATCGGATTATTCCTGGATTTAGACTATTGAACTCGGAGAGTCTGACTGAACACAGGAGAGTTTTTTAACGGCAATTTCATGATTATTTGCTTCCTATTAGAGCTATGGAAAATCTAATCCCCATATTGAATTTCAAACCATTCATCAGCTTGATATCGCACTTTTTTGTCAGTGCATGCTTTATTTAAT